>MNCI01036913.1:2031623-2100615 GCA_015680685.1 Gnetum montanum
ACAAAGAGGCTGAAATCTTTATTCTAGCAAGCCATCTTGCAAACAATCTTCTTTACAAATCTTCCAAGTATGATGATGATGCTCCTTGATGTCTTCCTCTCCTTTCCTTTGATGTCCCCCCCTTTTTTTTTCTTCCTTCCCTTGAAGCCTATTTATAGGATTCCAAGGTAGGTAGGGAAGTTACAATTTCAAAAATATCTCTCCTAACTTTTCTCTCAAGTAACTTGACTATCCAATTAGAGAATTCCTTTTCCAACAAGTTAGGAGGTTTACTTACCCAACAAGTTAGGTAAGTTACAACAATTTTAGGTGGTTTTAACCACAAAAGAGATAAAAAAGGTTGTAATTGACAAGTGGCCTTGGTAAAACATACAATTAAAATACAATATATGTCCCTTTATTTTGCTTATTCAAATGAAAGGTCAAGTTTAAAATATCAAAAATATCTCAAATATCTTTCCCAACTTCTTTCTTAAATAACTAGACTAATTAATTAGAAGATAAGTTAGGAGAAGGTTAAGTAGTTAGGGAGTTAGGAAATTATGCATAAAATGAGGAGCATTTTATGCTAATTTTAATATAATGAGGACTTCATAGGGTAATTAAAGTTGCAAATCTTCAATGGCATTTCATAACTTGGGATAATTGGAAGCACGTCTCTAAATCAAGGTGCCACATTATAAGTATTTCAATGGTCATAATATGTGTATTATATATGTTTGATTAAACCACCGATACTCCCGTGAAGCTATAGATTAATGTTTATTTTATATGTGCTTTGGTGCAAAGTTTGTGGTTAAAACATTGGTGTTGTATGTAAAAATTGCGCGTCACTGTGGAGGTTTTATCCGGTTTCAGGCAACAGCCTTTCTCCTTCCTTTTTGCCGAGAAACTGCACCGATTCAAACTGTCCCCGTGCTAGAAGTTCCTGCAAAATCGTAACCGACGATCACCGCGGGAAAGGTCCTGCAACTGCAATCCGACTCCGCCGTGCCCTGCAACTGCAATCCGACTTCGCCGTTGCGTGCTAGAGAAGAAAGGGGTTTTCTTTTGAAAGATAACATGCCCAAAATAGAGGATTTAAATCGCCCAAACTGTTTCTGTTTTGCCCCCAAAAATGATTTAGGGCTTCCTGCGTTTTTTTCAAAATTTTCCCTTGAATCTTTACCGCCATTGCCACTGATTGTAGAACTAAGGGCCAACATTCTATGGGTCTGTATTCTGCTGAAATTACCTGCAAAAACCTTCAGAATTACCGCAGCCTCACCACCAAAATCGCCACAACATATCCTTGCATTTTTATTTTATGTGCGGCTGAATGTTACACGGCAGTTTGTGGGGTTTCTGTGCACAACGAACTAGCAACGTCAATGGCTATCGTGGCGTGGAGGGACGGATGCAGTGGTGTTTGCTGGCCTGGCTGTAGATTTACGGTGGCCATGGATTGTCCTATAGCACCGCGGTCTTCATTTTCCTTTTGCCGATTTCTGCATAATTTCTGAACACTCGGGCGTGGCTGATTTTTGATTAATTCTTATTTCTTTTCCAATGTTGATACAACCGAATTTAATCCATCGGCAACTTCGTTCTTTTACATGAAAAACGTACTTCCTTCCTTGCCATAGTACCATTTTCTGATTTTATCAACAAGATAATTTGGCACCTTTATCTTTTATTCAGAAGGCTTTAACATCATCATTTTTGTTTACCAGTGAATCAATCTTCTAAAAACAAACACCCATGAACCTTCAACACTAAAGCTGTAATTTACCCATAACCATAGATTCCTCCAATATTTTGAATAAAATATTTTAACTGCTCCATGGAATGGCCAAATGTGCCAACAAAAACATAGTAGCAAAAGTAGTTGCTGATAGAATTTCCAAAACACTCAACACACTTGTGACATCTGTACCAGACATCACTACACTCAAAGATGTGTAGACATTCACATGAACCATAAGCAGTAGAATAACTGCAACATAGCATGAGGAATTTTTGGATCAGCTGGTGGAAGCTGGGCAACCACTTTTGAATGTCTCTAATGTTTCTAATAGTACTACAACCTAGTTGGTACTACTAGAGGTAATAGGAAAAATCATCATCTTGAAAGGGTAACTCAAAACAACCAAAGAACTAACTAAATGCTTGGCTACTGAAATGACTAAACTAAGAGCCCAAATTTCCAACCCTACATTTCACAACCTGGCATTAACAAGAGAAGAAGCTCTTAAATAGCTTTACACTAGACTAAAAGTGGTTGAGGGTCTGATGGAGATGGTGGTGTTTTATCAATCCTTGGCAAAGGCTACCTAGCACAAAATGCAAAAGGCCTTGGATTAGACCTATGAGGAGAATGTGTAACTGACTATAAAGAACCATTTCCTATGGAATGTTGATGAGCATAAACAACAATTAACTTATTTTATCCATCAATAGTAGGAGCAACTAGCTAAAGAAAACATAGAGCTAAGGAGATTGGTAGCTAAAAATAGAAACCATGGAAATTAGAGGTAGCTATCTAGAAATTAGAGGCTCTCAAATTTGAGAGAGTTAAGGATCATGACAGTGATTAGGTTGGTCTACAAAAGGAAGTTAATAAAAATTATATCTAATTGGTGAAGGCAAAAGCAAATGAAACTCTCTAGCAAGTCTAACAAGGAAGAGAAGTGTGACAACCTATCGTTGATTTGATAGATGCCTATAATAAAGCAGAAATCCACATTAATGAGTTGTAGATTGAGGAGATGATAGAATACATGAAGCTTTCCAATCTTTGACATGCAAATCTAGCTATGTTGATTGCCAAATGGCCACATTCAGAACTGGAGAAGTAAGTGGCCAGCTCATCTTGTTATACAAGGCTGATTTCAAGCATCACAAGGACACCAAGAAAAAGCTTGTGATGGCAAATGTTAAACTTTAGGTTCTCATGGGTAAGTACACTAATCAAAGATCTACTACCAAGAAACTACCCAAAAAAATAAACGACTACTAGGAGCTGCAAAATGCAGTTAGGGTGTTTTATCTTGAACACAAACAATTTACTATTTGATTTGTCAATGCTAACAAGTTATTCCTAGTAATGCCCTAATTGTGGGATATCCCCATTCTAGCCCACATTGGTGATGTCATATGGACTTTGAACAATCCCTTGAGTAAGGAGGAGAAGATGAAGACATTACTGGATGCCTTTCGCCTTCCACCAAAGTTTATAGCCATAGCAGGATAACCACAGCCACCTCAACCACCACACGTGTTCAAAGCTAGTGAAGATTCTTTAGAACCTCAAGAACCTTCATCGCTTGGTACTATATCATCTTCTCAACTACCTTCATGCCATCAAAGAATGTGTTATCTAATTTTGAGTACTCATGTCATGGTGTTTAAATTTTTATCATGAACACCACAATTTTTGTAATGTGTTAATTTGTACATTTGGGCACTCAATTTTTGTAATGTCAATTTGTTATGTCAAGAGTTAGTCAATAATCTCATACCTTCCTAATTCTATAAAGGAACTCTAGATGAGTTTTCATTTAGTCATGGGGGTATGATGAACTCAAAGTATCATGTTGATGGACCCCTATTGATGTGGCCTCATTGACGAGTCCCTGTCGACACAACCTGATTTACATGGTGTTGCTCCATCGATAGGGCCACATCAATGTAGTATTTTCTACGTGTATGAGGCCTCATCGACGTAGCTCTCTAATAAATTCTATAGATACATGCTCACTAGTTGTGTTTATAGGCATGTCTTGTCATAGTAGTAGCAAAAATCTTGTAGTTTTTTCCATTTGAGAGTTATAATATTTCTTTGAGTGCTTGCAATAGGAGTCAGAAAGTGTATGGATCTTTATTCAAGCACTATTGTACTTCAACCACACTAGTGTGTACAACAATAAAGACAAACTTTTGATCAAACCTTGCAGCACTTAGAATAGATTAATGATTTATCTATGCATTTATTGTTCTTGTTAAATATGTAATAAATTAAGCTAAATTAGATTTTAAGTGATTCATTAATTAATTAAGATAAATTGATTAAACACATAAGTATGACCGCTTCGAGCATAAGCATGTATTCACTTGGTAATCCTAGCAACATTATTATTTGGTTCGCCTAGTAGCATAGTGCTTGGTAATCCCAGTAGTAGATACGTGGGTTCAAGACGCGTACGAAAAGTGGGACTAGATGCTTATGTTCAAATTAGTTAGAGATTAATTAGTTAGTTAATTAAATTAACTATTAAATTATTTCAATTCCTTATTCCAAATCACTAGGAGCATAAAAGATAAAATGATAAAAATCATATGCCTCTATTACACTTAACCATACCTTTGTGCATCACAAGTGTAATTGAGAAGACAAAAAATGACTATTAGGGCAAGGTTCACTTCCTAGAAGACTAGTTGATGGGACACAATATCGCATGTCGTGATATCGCATCCCACGTGATATCGCGTATGTGATATTGCAGTGCACTACAAAGTCTATAAATAAGAGGCAGCTCTCCCTTGTTTTTTGTCTAGATCTAGCCCCTAAGGAAACTCTAGCAATTTTACCTCTCTAGAGATAGAATATTTTCCATGTGCCCATAGTAGAAGCTCCAAAGTGAACAGATCTTTATTCGAGCAAACATTGTACCTGAACACAAGTTTGTGTATGGCAATAAAGACAAACTTCTTGGATAAACCTTGCAGTGCATGGAATAGGCTAATTAGGACTTTATTTACTATTATTTATTATTCATCATTTAAATTCTTTTGTAGTTATTAAATCTCTCTCAACCCTTCTCTCCTAGTTAAGTGCCTCAGTACGACCACTTCGAGCACATGCGTTACGCGTGGTGATTCCAAGCATTACTAGCATTTGGTAACCACGGTTGCATTGGTTCAAGGTGTTGAATGGTAAGTGGGAATGAATGCTGGCACTAGGTTAATTAAGACTTAGTTAGTTAGTTAAAGTTAGTCAATTAGTCTCTTTATCTTTCACATTATCAACATAGGAGATAAAAACTGAAAAGACAATAAAAATCATATACCTCAAACTTACTTAACCATACACCGTGACAACTACAAGCAAGTCTAGGAAGATAATAAATCATTAACTTTAAGTGTTCCATGAGGTGTGTAGACACTTAGTCTGTGGAGTTCAACTGGATCGTAGGTGTTACACTCGTATTCGTATGGTTGAGTGTAGGGGTACCTCGCCACTCATCATTGGCGCCGTTGTCGAGGACTAAGTGTTTGTGCGCTAAGTAGAACATAGGAAATCACTCACATCATTGGGAGCTTAAACGAACCCTTAGGGTTAATTAAACAAAAAAATTATATAATGGTTAAATAGCACACCGATAAGACACAGTGTCTTCTTCTTCTTCTCACAAGAGCATTTCACCACCTAGAGATCATACAAAGAACAGTTGGCAATCAAAAACACATAACCTAAGTCCGCTAGTTACTCAACAATATAGGGTGGAATATACTCATCTTGATGAGTATATACCTAATTTTACTTTTATCTTCCATCAAGATGAACAGATGCACTAGAGAGACTTGCAAGGTAACATTGTGTTACCTCCAAATCGTGCAATCCCCAACATGCTCCTCCATGCTTTGGCACAGATCTACATGACTCAGCTCTATGCTGAATACGTTGTGGAAGATTTTTACATGAGGGATTACCATACCACAACTTTACAATGTATGAGGGACTCAAGGCAAGAGAGTCAACATACACTGTTGAAGGGCAAATAGGTCATGCACGGCCTAAGTGAAATAGAAGATGGTGAACCACTTATAACGGGTTCTCTATCAAAAGATGTTTCCCCTCCTAATGATAGTGAGGAGGTGGGGTATCAGAACCTACAATCCATGCTACACAACCCTGGTTCTGATCCCCATGAACACCAACTGTTCACTGAGGGAACAACAACACATGGCAAGGACGGGCACTTAGATCGTCATCACGATCGGGGCTGAAGCCATAGAAGAGAATGTAGGAAACATCATCATGACGATGGTTCTCCTTCTTCTTCCCCTTATTCACATCATTCACCCTCTCCTTCCACATCTGGGAGTAGTCATAAGGAGCATAATGATGAGGATAGAGGTAGACAAAATGAGAGACCTCGACAAGAAAGTTGAGAGAGAGGACAAGGGCATGAACGAAGGGAAAGTAGGGAACAATGGAGACATCATAGACATCATGAAAGAGATGATCATGATGAACCCCTACTTGCTACCCAAAGTATGCTAAATATAATGGAGGCAGTTAGGATACCAACAAGGCATTTAAAAGATAGCTGGATCAAGCGTTTAGACATGAACAACATCCCACACTTTGAAGGGGGATACAATGTAGATCCACAAAATCATTTACAGGCATTTCATGATGCTTGCACTTTGCAGAACATAGAGAATGAGTGGAAAAAACTAAAGTTGCTTCCCAAGACACTCATTAAGAGAGCAAAGAGTTGGTACTAGTCCTTAGAGCCAAAAACCATTAGAAGGTGGAGTATGATGTTAGAACTCTTCAACGATAAATATCAAATGTACTCCAGAGTGTATAATTTGAGTAAGTAGATCCAAGGATGGAAGCAAGGTACTCATGAACCCTTGGATGCTGCCATGGGCCACTATTATGCATTGTTACATCGTTCTCCAAGCCATGGTTACACACAGCAGGATCAACTTCACCACATCGTAGAAGGGCTAAGGTATGAAACTAGGAGAACCCTTGGGGCATATGCCCAAGGAAGACTATTAGAACTTAGATCCCTTGAAATTCATCATTTGTTGGACCAAGTAGCCAAATAAGAAGGGGAGCTATGAAAAAGGGAAAGTATGGAAGAATATAACCATGATTCCTCTCTTCAAAAGAAGGGAGTGAGATTTTATGATGAAGAGGATGAGTCACCACTTGAAGAGTTGGTGAACAGAAAAACCTTGCCACTTTAGAAGCTAACAATGGAAGTATTGGCTAAGGTAGATGAAGTATGGAGCTCCTTAAATAGTAAAATTGAAACTATCCTGAAAATTGTAGAAGAGTCTAAGGAGGAACGAAGTAGTGACAAGGACAAGAAAAAGCGGAGAGATTCAGGCCCTGCACGTGACAAGGATAAGGGAAAAATAACATTTTTGATGAGGTTGTGGACTTAGACACAAAAAATAACAATGGATGTGAGATCTACCAATATGACCATCCTAAGGGATGTTGTCCAATCATCTTGCATCTATAAGAGTCTGGGGTGTATGCACTCAACCCGAGACTTAACAAACGGTAAACACCCCGAAGGTTACCTTATCCTCAAGGTAACCCAAGATAGTTTCACCAACCATTAACATACTATCCAAGTGGAATTCCACCACAATCCATCGAACAAAATCAGTAGTGGCAATACCCACAATCATGGGGGATGTCACTGTCGAAACAACAGTACCCTTATCGGCAGCTAGACCCATATGGATACTATGTGTAGTAGCCGATTTCTCCAAGTGACTCCATGGGTCACACAACTCCCCAACGTTACTACCAAGTTAGAGAGTACTTTAAAAGAACTCCTTCTCCTCTTGGAGATGCTCCATACCCATACCATCCTCCTAATCCATCCACACCTCTTCCACCGATAGTTCTCATAACACCTCCTACTCCCACAATGCAAGGGGAACTCCCCACTCAACCGTAGCAATGCAATGCTACGAGAGCAGTAAACATCCAACCCGCTGCTGGTTCTGACAACCACAAAAAAAGAAGATCTTTCTTCAAAATCAAAAGCACAGACAAGCTCTCACAACAACAAGTGGTTGAGTTTGTGATCGCTCCTCCAACACGTAAGGCTTTGGAGCACTCTTCAGTCCAACAACAGAGCTTAATGCATATGGTTATGTTAACACATACTGTAACTAACTAGATCAAGGTAGGCCACCTTCCCAAGAAATTATCTAACCCTGGGAATCCCTTAATCTACCTCCAAGTTATCAGGAACAAACCTCATAAGGCTCTTCTTGACTCAAGTTTCGGAGTCAACTTAATTTCACGAGAAATGTATCAAGCCTAGAACCTACCCCAACTTAAGAAGAGAAACATTCAATTAGAGCTAGTAGACTAGTCCATCAGCATTCCCTTAGGATTGGTGGAGAACATTGTTACCACTGTGTATGGTTGGTCATACCTAGCCGATTTCCTAGTGATTGAAGTTAATAACAATGAAGGGGACTTCCCAATTATAATGGGAAGGACATGGCTAAGCACGATAGACGCATGACTATGGATCTGTGATCTTTCCTTGGAGATATCTAAGGTAAATATTTATGGAAAGATGGAGAAGAAGAAATTTCCATGCATCACATACAGTGATTCATTGGGTGATGACATGGAGGAATGCTCCACATCTCCTCCATGCAATAGGTGTGCCCTTGAAACTATGAAACAAAGATGTCTGTATGTAGCAACCACACAACCAGTAGTAAACACCACATGGTTGATAGCTAATCGAAAGAGCAACCGACAAACATGTATGGAACGAACTAGGGAAATAACCCATGCCAACAACGAAGGCATAGATACCTTGGAATATGAGCGTCGCCAACATCCACCCCTTAATCTAAGAACATCAATTGGGAGAAGTTGGGCACTTTTAAGAAATTCAAATAGACACTCATTATTTCGGATCTCTCCCTTTCCATTCAGTCATGGGGGAGATGGCCACCTATGCTAATCATTTGGGATCCTCAGTTCTTTTTAAGTTTTTGTTTTACACATTTTTGTCTTACACATTTCTTTTACATGTTTTTGTCTTACAAGTTTTTTTCTTACATATTTTTGTTTTACATGTTTTTGTTTTCCACGTTTTTATTTACACATTATTGTTTTATAAATTTCTTTAACTTTTCTTGTTTTTTTTTCAACATCGTTATACTTTTTCATTTTGTATGTGTGTGTTTGTGTGTGTGATCCACCTTGTAAGTTTGTCACCAATAAGTGTTCTTCATGATGGTATGAACTATTTTCATGTTAACTACTAATGTTTGGTTTTTACCTTTAAGTTATTATCTTGGTACTAAGGTATGTTTCTTTTGATATGGCCAGCAATGAGTTCACTTCATCCATTCATCCACAAGTTTCTATGGTCTCTCTCGGCTTGGAAATGTACAGTCCCTTTCTAAATAAGAACTATTAACGAATCAGTGACTGGGTATTTCTCAAACTAAGGAAGGACTCAAGGATTGAAAAGGGTATGACATAAAGGGAACTTGATGCATTTGTGTTGGCCATTCTCTTGGGTGCTTGGATGTTTTCTTCTTGAGTTTTCTTACTGTTTTCACATTACCCAATTATCGAGAAGCTGAGAAAATAAAAATAACAAAGTCTTTGCATGGTGCGGTTCTCACGCATAAACACAAAAAACATAAAAAAAATTTAAAAAAAAGGAAAGTGATAATTCAAAGCACACCCCTTAGATGAAATAATCATTTGGGCTACAAGCATTGGTTATGGAACTAAAATCAAATTGTTCCCTCTAACTAAGGCCCTTCTCGCTTTCCATTCTCTCCTCCTTGTTTCGTCAAAATGGTGGTGGCTCTTGGGTGAATGCATTCTTGTTACTTCAAGAGGATCGATCAGCCAAATGCATTAATGCAAAGTCACTAAAAGTGGTTTGTTTGAGGTCGGACTTGGAATGGAATCTGCTAAGTCACATTAACCATAAACTACACAAGGGACTATACACCACCTTGTTCTTGGGATTTCATTCCACTCTATTC
This sequence comes from Gnetum montanum, assembly GCA_015680685.1. Taxonomy (NCBI): domain Eukaryota; kingdom Viridiplantae; phylum Streptophyta; class Gnetopsida; order Gnetales; family Gnetaceae; genus Gnetum; species Gnetum montanum. Next base: position 2,041,395 of record MNCI01036913.1, read on the forward strand.
CCTCCATCCTTCTCTCTCCATTGTTCACCTCATTGCCAGTTATATCATTAGTGTCTATATCTTGGTTGATGCATTTTTTTATTTTTGGTAAATTATTGCGATTAAGACTTTAACTCTTGTTCCAAATGACATTCCTAGAGCCTACGAACTCTCCGAATGTGGGTTTGTCAAGGCATTAAGGGCATGAGCCTGCTTTGGGGAGGACCCACTGGCATTCCTATTTGGTGCACCAGTTAAATTCTTTCCCTTAAAATTTTTACAATCTATTTTATTTTGTTCATTTCCATCTTGACATCCATTTCATCAATGCTAAAGTTGTCTCTTTTTCCTCATCTTTCTTATTCCTTTTCTTTCTCCATTTTAACGCTACCAGAGGTTCGCGATTAGTCATGGGGGTACAGGGCCCAATTGTTTTGATTTTCTCCTAACCCCTACACCTTCGATAGTCACCAATATTATATCTCCAGATCCATATTAGCCATACCACAACCTAGCCAATAGACCTTTTACCAAAGCAAGGTATCAACTACATTGAAATTCATTTACCCTTGCTAATACAAAAATTGTGTTGTATGTGCATATGGCAATCATGCAATAATGGATTGGATCTGGAAGAAACACTTGGCATGGAGTAGTACTGGAAGAAGCTATGCAAGGAGCAAGATTGATGGTGCACTTAACGATGGACAACAAAAGGTGCAATCTTGGCGTTGGCAACAGCAACACTTCTTTCTCTCTCTTTCTTAGCTGCCAACTAAGACCTGATGTCAAATGTAATAAGGTATTCACTCTTGTTGTCATGAACACCAATGTTGTATTGTCTTGTAATGAAGATCTATTCACAAGTCATCCCATTAGTTTCATTTTGAGTCAATAATCCCATACCATCCTAATATTTTGTAAGGAACTCAAGGACGAGTTTTTATTCAGTCATGGGGTTATGATGGGATGTGATATTGCGTCGTCCACCGTGATATCGTGTATGGGATATCATGGTGCACCACAAAGTCTATAAATAAGAGGAAGTTTTCCCTTGTTTTCCATCTAGATCTAGCCCTTAGGAAAACTCTGGTAGTTTTACCTATCCAAAGATAGAATATTTTCCATGTGCCCATAGTGGGAGCTCCAAAGTGAACGGATCTTTATTCGAGCAAACATTGTACCTGAACACAAGTTTGTGTACGGCAATAAAGATGAACTTCTTGGATAAACCTTGCAGTGCATGGAATAGGCTAATTAGGACTTTATTTACTGTTATTTATTATTCATCATTTAAATGCTTTCTTGGTTATTAAATCTCTCTTAACTCTTCTCTCCTAGTTAAGTGCCTCAGTACGACCACTTCGAGCACGTGCGTTACGCATGGTGATCCCAGCAACGACTAGCGTTTGGTAACCATGGTTGCATTGGTTCAAGGTGTGAATGGTAAGTAGGAATGGATGCTAACGCTAGGTTAATTAAGACTTAGTTAGTTAGTTAAAGCTAGTCAATTAGTCTCTTTACCTTTCACATTATCAAAATAGGAGATAGAAACTGAAAAGACAATAAAAATCATATACCTCGGACTTACTTAACCATACACCATGACAACTACAAGTAAGTTTGGGAAGACAACGAATAATTAACCTTAAGTGTTCCATGAGGCATGTAGGCACTTAGTCTATGGAGTTCAACCGGATCATGCGTGTTACGCTCGTATTCGTATGGTTGAGTGTAGAGGTACCTCGCCACTCATCACTAGTGTACCAAAAGACATAGAGTCCGTAGAATTTAACTAGATCATGCATGAACACTTCAAGATTTGTATGGTTAGGCATAGGGGTACCTTGGTACCCTACTCATTAGTATGTGTAATGAATTAGCATAAGGATTCTACTCCTAAAGGTAATAAATCACATTCATATAATAACATTGAGTAACATGTTTGTATCTTCGCCTTTAACTCATTTAGAAGAAAAGTTTTTTGCACTCTTTTAATATGTTTTCAAAGTTTAGCACTAAGTCTAGGCTTCCAATCAACACATTCATACATCATAGTTGGATAAATGATAGTTTAAAAAATCAATTTTTTGACATTCCAAGCTAAGAGTCCTAAATCCTTGCACTTGTTTTTGAAATCATAGAGAGCATTGAAATCTCCTACTCTTTTTTCTTTGATGGACTTCTCTGACATTTAATTTTTTATATAAATGAGAACCAAATATTTATACAAATCTATTATTTACAGATTAGTACGTCCAAAATGGATGTTATAACAAGTCTTTTTTATGTCCCAAATCATTAATTTGGTTTATGTAAATTCACTTGAAAACCTTATAAATAACAATAATTTTCTAAAATTTGCAATATATTTTGCATACCTTCTATAGTAGTGGAGATCAAGGCAGCATCATCTACATATAAAAGAAGATTCACTACTTAGGATCTAATTTTGATAGTATGACTATCTTGCCCACTGCATTACCATTCTTGCATTTTATCAATAAAGATATCGAAGAAAGTTGGAGAAGGTGGACAGTGTTACTCAACTCCAAGTTTTCTTTGGAATTGAAATTGTTGTCTATATAAATGAAAATGAAATATTTAAAAAAATCTACTATTTACACATTGGTACCTCAAGAATGGAAGTTATAACAGGTATTTTTTATAACTTAGATCACCAATTTGGTTTGATGTACATTCACTTAAAAACCATATAAATAACAATAATTTTCTAAAATTTGCAATATGTTTTCCATACCTTCAACAATAGTGGAGATCAAGGCAGCATCATCTACTTATAAAAGAAGATTCACTACTTAGGATCTAATTTTGAATAGTATGACTATCTTGCTCATTGCATTACCATTCTTGCATTTTATCAATAAAGATATTGAAGAATGTTAGAGAAAGTGGACAACATTTCTTAACTCCAATTTTGCTCTAAAATTGAAATTGATTCTCTAAATTGTTGTCTGTAATTTTAATAATCACTTCCTCATACAATCCTTAAGTTGCAATCAAATTAGAAAGGAGGCCAATTTTCTACAAGTGCAACCATAGTTTTGTATGGATCATTAAATCATATGCTTGTGAAAAATCAATAAAATAAATTTAAAAAATTTCATTAGGCATTTTTGCAAACTCCATGTAGTGTCTAAGAGTAACTAAGTGATTAATAGTGGAGTGATTTTGTCTGAAACTTACTTGACATATTTCCTTGTCGTAGTTATCTTCAACCTAAGAATTAATTCTCTTTCTAGTAGAGTGCCCAACAACTTAGTAAAAATATTACTCACAATGATCATTATATAATTATTTTAATTATTTTAATTTTCCTTTTTATCTAACAAAATAACTTTAGTGGTTTTCCAAAGTTGATTTAATCCTTACTTTATCATTGAATTTAATTTATGAAAAATTTCTCTATGAACTGTAGATCCTGCTCACTTTAATAATACTACATATAAACCATCTAAATCTAGAGCTTTTCAAGATGCTAGATTTTTAATTTCATTTGTGACTTCCTCAAGAGTAAATTGGAGAGGTGCTTGTTATACAATAATAGTAGAATTACCTTCTTCTTATGAAGAAGTATTTTATGGTATCTCGAATATCCATTTGCTGATATCATGAAGAAACCTTTTCTAGTATCATGAAGAACCATTTTCTTATATCTTGAAGAAACTTTTACATGTTCTTTAACGAATCTTTGTTTGATATCTCAAAGAATCTTTTGTTGGTATCTTGAAAAATCATCTTCTGGTATCTCAAAGAATCATTTTTTGGTATCTCAAAAAACCATTTTCTAGTATCTTGAGAACATTTTCTAATATATCGAAGAACCTTTTTCCTATTATCTTAAAAAAAATTCTAATATCTTGAAACAACCTTTTTTTTATATCATGAAGAATCATTTTTTTAGTATCTCAAAAAACCATTTTCTAGTATGACAAAATAACCATTTTCTTGTATCTTGACTATCAGAAAAAATAATTTTTGTATCTCAAAGATGCCTTTATCTAGTATTTCAAAGAGCTATTTTCTTATATCTTGAAGAACCTTTCTCTAGTATGTCAATAAACCTTTTTGTAGTATCTTTGAAGAACCATGCTTCTACTATCTTTAAGAACCTTTTCTGGTATCTCAAAGAACAATTTTCTGGTATCTTGAAGAACTATTATTTGCTATTTCAAAGAACCATTTTCTCATATCTCAAAAAATATTTTTTTAATTACTTGAAACAACCCTTTTTTGGTATTGTGAAGAACCATTTTTCTAATATCTCAAAATATCATTTTCTAATATGTCGAAAAAACCATTTTTTGATATCTTGATTATCAAAAGAAATGTTTTTTGGTATCTCCCAGATACCTTTTTCTTGTATGTCAAAGAACTATTTTTTTGTATATCAAAAAATCATTTTCTCATATGTAGAAGAACCTTCTTCTGGTATCTCGAAGAAACTCTTTCTAGTATCTTCACCAAATCATTTTTTTGGTATCTTGAGAAGTCCTTTTCTAATATCTCGAAGAACCATTTTTTAGTATTTCAAAAAATCATTATTTAATATCTCGAAGAATTTTTTTTTTATTTTATTTTTTTTTTTTTTTTGTATCTCAAAAAAACTTCTTCTAGTATATCAAAGAACTATTTTCTAGTATCTTGAAAAAAAAAATTTAATAGAACCATTTTTTGGTATCTAAAAGATGATTTTTTTGGTGTGTTGAACAACTTCTTGTTGTATCTTAAAGAACCTTGTTCTAGTATATTGAAAAATCATTATCTAGTATCTTGAAGAACCTTTTTATGGTTTCTCAAAAGAACTATTTTCAGGTTTGTTAAAGAACTATATTTTGATATCTTGAATAACCTTTTGCTAGTATCTTCAAGAACCGTTTGTTGGTATCTTAAAGAACTATTTTCTAATATCTTGATAAATCATTTTCTAGTATTTTAAATAATCATTTTTCTGATATTTTGAAGTGCATTTTTTGTATCTTGAAAAATATTTATTTGATATCTCAAACAACCTTTTTCTAGTATCGAGATGTAGTTGTTTATCTAGGTTGAAGATTTTTTTTTTTCTTTTAGTGTCACAAAGAACATTTTCTAGTATTGAGCTATAGTTGCTAATCAAGGTTGAAAAATTGTTTCTTTGGTATCTTTAAGGAGATTTTTTTTTTGTGTCTGAAATATAATTTTTCTGGTATCTCAAAAAATTATTTTTTCGATATCTGAAAAAATATTTTTATGGTATCTCAAAAAACATTTTTTCTAGTATGTTAAAGAACATTTTTGTTCTCTCAAATAACCATTTACTGCTATCTTGAAAAATATTTTTCTGGTATCTTGAAGAATCATTTTCTTATATTTCGAAGAACCTTTTGTTGGTTCTTTGAAGAATCTTTTTCTGACATCTTAAAGAACCTTTTGGTGGTATGTTGAAAACTTTTTCTAGTATCTCGAAGAATCATTTTCTGGTATCTTGAAAAACCTTTTTCTAGCATCTCAAATAATAGTTTTTCGGTATCTTGAAAAACCTTTTCTTGACATCCTAAATAGCATTTTTTCTTGTATCTTGAAGAATTTTTCTATGGGATCTTGAAACAACCTTTTTCTAGTATCTCAAAGAACCATTTTTCTGTCATCTTAAAGAATCACTTTCAGGTATGTTGAAAAAATATGTTATGATATCTCAAAGAACCATTTCTTAGTATGTTAGACAAAACATTTTTAGGTATCTCAAATAACTATTTTCTAGTATATCAAAGACTAATTTTCTAGTATTTTAAAGAACCTTTTTCTAGTATGAATGGCTTTTCTAATATCTCAAACAACAAGTTTTTGGTATCTTGTAGAACCATTTCTAGTATCTCGAAGAATCATTTTTTAGTATTTTAAATAACCATTTTTTAAATATTAAAGAAAATTTTTCTATTATCTCAAATAACTATTTTCTCATACCTTGAAGAATCTTTTTTTTACTATTTCGAAAAACATTTTTATAGTATCGCAAAGAACTTTTTTTTGGTGTCATGAAAAATCATTTTCTAGTATCTCAAACAATCTTTTTCTAATATGTTGAAAAATATTTTCTAGTATATTGTAGAAACTTACTTAGGTATCTCAAAAAATCATTTTTTAGTATCTCAAAGTTCCATTTTTGGTATATCAAAGAATAATTTTCTAGTATCCTAAAAAATCATTTTCTGGTGTCTTGAATAATCATTTTCTATTATATCGAACAATCTTTTTCTGGTATCTCAAAAAATCATTTTGTAGTATCTCAATGAACTTTTTTCTAATATCTTGAAGAATAATTTTTTGGTATTACAAGGAACATTTTTTAGGTTTATCAAATAATCATTTTCTAATATCTTAAAGAATCATTTCTTAGTATCTTGAAGAATCATTTTCTATTATATCGAACAACCTTTTTTTAGTATCTCAAAAAACCATTTTCTTCTATCTCTAAAAACCTTATTTTCATATGTCAAAGAACCTTTTCTAGTATCTTGAAAAATGTTGTTCTATAATCTCCAAGAACCTTTTTCTAGTATCTTAAAAGAACTATTTTCTTATATGTTGAAGAACCATTTTATGGTATCTCGAAAAACCTTTCTCTAGTATCTTTAAGAGTTGTTTATTGGTATCTTGAAGACATTTTTTTTTATATCTCTAAGAACCATTTTCTAGTATCTTAAATTAACATTTTCTACTATCTCAAAGGACCATTTTCTAGTATTGTTAAGAACCATTTTTTTAATATCTTAAAAAATAATTTTTTAGTAGCTCAAATAATATTTCTCTGGTATCTCAAAAAAAAATTTCTGGTATATTAAAGAACCTTTTTCTTGTATGTTAAAGAACCATTTTTAGTTTCAAGATGTAATTAGTAGTTTAGGTTGAAGAACCATTTTTCTGGTATTTTTTAATAAACTTTTTTTAGTCTCTTAAATATCCTTTTTTAGGTATTCAAATAATCATTTTCCTAATACCTTGAAAAACCTTTTCTCTAGTATATCGAGAAATATTTTCTTGGTATATTTATGATCCATTTGCTAGAATTTTGAAAAATCATTTTTTGATATCTCAAATAATCACTTTCTAGTATCTCAAAGAAACTTTTGTTGGTTCTTTGAAGAAACGTTTTTTGATATATTTTATAACCTTTTGCAGGTGTCTCAAAAAACCATTTTTTGGTATCTACAAGAACCAATTTCTTGTATCTTCAAGAAACTTTTTATGTGATCTTGAAAAAACTTTTTCTTGTATATTGAAAAAATATTTTTGGTATTTCAAATAATTTTTTCCTTTGGTATCTCAAAGAAAATTTTTCTAGTATCTTGAAATAGCCTTTTTCTTGTATCGTAAAAAAAAAACATTTTTCCAATATCATGAAAAATAATTTTCTAGTATGTCAGAAGCATCATTTTTTGGTATCTTAAATAACTATTTTTTGGTATTTTAGAAAAAACATTTTCTAGTATGTGTAACATACCTTTTTTTGGTGTCTTAAAAAATTATTTTATGATATCTCAACAAATTGTATTTTAATATCTTGAATAACTTTTTTCTAGTATCTTCGAAGAACCATTTTTCTGGTATCTCAAACAACTCATGCCTAGCATAACAAAGAATAATTTTCTTATAGCTAAAATAACTATTTTCTAATATATGGAAGAATATTTTTCTATTATCTCAAAGAATTACTTTTTGGTATCTCAAAGAATCTTTTTTTGGTATCTTATAAATCCATGTATTGGTATCTTGAACAACGTTTTTTTAGTATTTTGAAGAATCATTATTTGGTATCTCAAAAAACCTCTTTTGAATATCTCAAAGAACCTTTTTCTAGTACCTTTGAAAAATCAATTTTCTGATATTTAAAAAAAAACATTGTTTTAGTATCTTGAAGAATCATTCCTGGTATCTTGAAGAACCATTTTCTTATAACTCAAAAAACTAATTTCTGGTATCTCGAGGAATCTTTTTTTGGTATCTTAAAAAAATCATTTTTTGGTATCTCAAAGAACCATTCTCTGATATCTCGAAGAACCACTCTCTAATATTTCAAAGAACCTTTTTCTAGAATCTTCAAAAAACCATTTTTCTAATATCCCAAAGAACCTTTTTCTATTATCACAAAGAACAATTTTTGATATCTCAAAGAACCATTCTCTAGTATTCTAAAAAACTATTTTCTAGTATCTTAATAAACCTTTATTTAGTATCTCAAAGAATCATTTTTATGGTATTTCGAAGAACCTATATATGGTATATAAATGAATTATTTTTGGTATCTTGAAAAATTATTTTATCATGTCTTGAAAAACCTTCCTCTACTAACTTGAAATACCATAATATGGTATCTCAATGAATCTTTTTTTGGGTATCTTGAAGAACTTTTTCCTGGTACCTCAAAGAACCTTTTTTTAGTACATAGAAGACTAGTTTCTGGTAACTTGAAGAATTATTTTATAGTATCTTGAAAAACCATTTTTTGATATGTCAAAAAACTTTGTTCTAGTAACTCAAAGAACCATGTTCTAGTATTTTGAATAAGCTTTTTATAGTATCTCAAATAACGATTTTCTGGTATCTTGAAACCATTTTTTGATATCTAAAAGAACCTATTTCTTGTATCTTAAATAACCTTTTTCTTGTATTTTGAAGAACCTTTTCTTGTATCTTGAAAAACCTTTTTCTAACATCTTAAAGAATCATTTTTTGGTATCTTGAATAACCTTTTTCTAGTATTTCAAAACAACTATTTTCTAGTATGTTGAAGAACCGTATTTTGATATCACAAATCACCTTTTGTTGATATTGGAAAAAATGTTTGCTAGTATATCAAACAACCTCTTTTTAGTTATCTTAAAGAACCATTTTCTAGTATCTCATTGATCTATTTTCTAGTATTTTGAATGACCATTTTTGCCTACCTTGAAGAAACATTTTACTAATATCTTAAAGCACCCTTAATTAGAATATCAAAAAATCTTTTTCTATTATCTCTTACAACTTTTTTTCAATATAAAGATGTAGTTGCTAGTCCAACTTGAATAACCTTTTTCCACTATCTTAAAAAACCATTTCTTATATCATGATGTAGTTGCTAGTCTAGGTTGAAAAACTTTTTTTCTAGTATGTTTAATAACCTTTCTTTAGTATTTTACATATACTTTTTCATGTATCTTGAAGAACTATTTTTCTAGTATGTCAAAGAACCTTTCTTGAGGTATCTTGAACAATCTTTTTTCTGGTATCTGAAAGAAAATTTTCTTAGTATCCTAAAAAACCACCTTAGATATCTCAAAGAATAATTTTCTAGTATATTAAAGAATCATTTTCTAGTATATTAAATAACCTTCTTTTGGTATCTCGAATAACCATTTTTTGATATTACGAAACCTATTTCTAGTATCTCAAAGAATTATTTTTTATTATCTCAAAAAACTTTTTTCTAGTATCATGACGAACCATTTTTTGATATCTGAAAGAACCTTTTTATATTATCTTAAAAAACCTTTTTTTCTTGTATCTCAAATAATTTTTTTTCATATCTCAAAATATCCTTTTTTTAGTATTTCAAAGAATCATTTTTCTTGTATCTACAAGAACCATTTCAAAATATCTGAATAACCTTTTTCTAATATATCAAAGAAGCATTTTTTAGTATCTTGAAGAATATTTTTCTTGTCTTGAAAAACTATTTTCTTGTATCTCAAAGAACCTTTTTTTACTATATTAAAGAACCTTTAATTATATCTTAAATAACATTATTTTAGTATCTCAAATACTTATTTTTTGGTATTTTGAAGAACATTTTTCTGGTATGTTAAATAATTATTTTATAATATATCAAAGCTCCTTTTGGTGGTATTTCTAAGAGTTGTTTACTGGTATTTCAAAAATCATTTTTTGGTATATTGAATAAAAATTTTTTAGAATCTGAAAGGATTGTTTTCTATATCTTGAAAAAGCAATTTTTGATATCTCAAAGAATAGTTTTTTTGATATTTTGAACATTTTTTTGGTATTTCTAATAATCTTTTTTTGGTATGTTAAAAAACATTTTCTAGTATCAAGATGTAGTTGTTAGTCCAGGTTCAAGAACCATTTTTTTGATAATATTTGAAGAATCTTTTTCTGATATCTTGAATATTGATTTTCTAGTATCTCGATGAACTTTTTTTCTAGTATTTCGATAAACTTTTTTTCTAGTATCTCGAATAATAAATTTCTGGTATTTTAAAAAACCTTAATTTTGGTATCTCGAAGAACTTCTTTTCCAGTATCTCGAATAATAATTTATTAATCTCGAAGAAACTTTAATTAGTATCTTGCAAAATCATTTTCTAGTATCTTAGACAATCTTTTGCTAATTTTTTATGGAACCTTTTTCTAGTATCTTGAAAAACATGTTGCTTAGATCTCAAAGAAGATTTTTGTAAGTATCTCAAAAACTATTTTTTGGTATCTTGAGAAACCTTTTTATAGTATCCTAAAGAAACTTTTCTTCAATACGTCTAAGAACCTTTTTCTGGTCTCTTGAAATAACCTTTTCGTAGTATTTCAAAGATCCATTTTTCAAGTATCTCAAATAAAACATTTTCTACCATTTCAAAAGTACTATTTTCAAGCATATGAAAGAGTCATTTCCTTGTATATTAGAGGAAACATTTTTTGGTATCTTAAAGATACCTTTCTCTAGTATCTCCAACAATTTTTTTTATATTATTTCAAAGAACAATTTTTTGGTATGTTAAAAAATCATTTTCTAGTATTTTAAAAAAAATTTCTAGTATCTTAAAGACTCTTTTTTTTCTATCTCAAAGAATCTTTTTTTTGGTATGTTGAAAAAGTTTTTTCTACTATATTGAAGAACTATTTTCTTATATTTTGAAGAACATTTTTCTAGTATCTCAAAAAACCATTTTCTATTATCTCAAATAACATTTTTCTAGTATCTTGAAGAACATTTTTATAATATCTCAAAAAATATTTTTCTAAGTATATCAAAGAACCATTTATAACATCTCAAAGAATTATTTTTTTATATCTTGAAGAATAATTTTCTAATATCTCATAGAACCTTTTATAGTATTTTGAAGTTCCATTTTATGGTATCTCAAAGAATCATTTTTTAGTATCTCAAAAAAGCATTTTCTTGTATCTCGATAAAACTTTTTCTGGTATCTTGAAAAATCATTTTTTTAAAATCTTCATGAACCTTATTATGGTATCTCAAAGAAAATTTGTTGGTATCTCGAAGGACATTGTTTTAGTATCTTGAAAAACCATTTTCTGGTACCTCAAATAATCTTTTTTGGTATCTCAAAAGAACTATTTTCCAATATATTGAGAAACCATTTTTTGTTATCTCGAAAATCCTTTTTCTAGTATCTCTGTGTTGTTTACTTGCGTCTTGAAGAACCTCTTTCTGATATCTTATTGAATCATTTTTTGGTATCTCGAAGAACATTGTTCTAGTATCTCGAAAAACCATTTTCTGGTACCTCAAATAATCTTTTTTGGTATCTCAAAAGAACTATTTTCTGATATATTGAGAAACCATTTTTTGGTATCTCGAAAAACCTTTTTCTAATATCTCTGTGTTGTTTACTTGCGTCTTGAAGAACCTCTTTCTGATATCTTATTGAATCATTTTTTGGTATCTCAACAAACCGTTTTCTAATATCTCGAAGAAACATTTTCTGGTATGTTGAAGAATAGTTTTGTTACTATCTTAAAAAACCATTTTCTAATATCTTCAATAATCTTTCTCTTATATCTAAAAGAATCTCTCTATTATCTCAAAGAACCTTTTTATAGTATGTCAAAAAACCTTTTATGGAATCGAAATATAGTTGTTAGTTAAGGTTGAAGAACCATTTTTCTAATATCTCAAATATCATTTTTCAAATATCTCAAAAAATTATTTTCCTACTATCGTAAAAAACTATTTTTCTAGTATCTCAAGTAACCTTTTTTCTAAATCATCTCAAAAAAAAATTCTAATATCTTGAAGATCCATTTGTTGGAAACTCAAAAAATCTTTTTTTGGTATCTAAAAAAACCATTTTTTAGTATCTCAAAGAAACTTTTGTTGGTTATTCGAAGAACCTTTTTATAGTATCTTGAAAAAACTTTTGCTAGCATCTAAAGGAAACTCTGTTTAGTATCTCAAAGAATTGATTTCTGGTATCTTGAATAACCATTTTCTAGCATTTTAAAAAACCCTTTTTTAGTATCTCAAAGAATATTTCTCTGGTATTTCAAAGAATCTTTTTTCTGGTATCTTAAAAAACCTTTTTCTAATATCTTGAAATAACATTTTTCTTGTATTCTAAATAATAATTTTTTTGGCATCTCGAAAAATGATTTCCTAGTATGTCGAAAAAAATACTTTGTAGTACCTTGAAGATATTATTTTCTGGTATTTCAAAGAACCTCTTTTTAGTATCTTCAAAGAGCTATTTTTTTGATATCTCTAAGAACTTTTTTTTGATATCTAGAATAATCATTTTTGGTATCTTGAAAAATCATTTTTTGGTTTCTCAAATAACCATTTTTTGATATCTTAAAGAACTTTTTTCTAGTATCTATAAGAATAATTTTATAGTATTTTGAAAAATCATATTTAGTATTTCAAAAAACCATTTTCTTGTATCTGAAAGAATCTTTTTCTGGTATATCTCGAAGAACCATTTTTTTGGTATCTCAAAGAACCTTTTTCTAGTATCTTCAAAAAATCATTTTTCTAATATCTTAAAGAACCTTGTTATGTTACCTTAAAGAACAATTTCTTGTATCTTGTAAAATAATTTTCTTATATCTCGAAAAAGTGTTTTTAAGTATCTTGAAGAACCACTTTTTTCTATCTCAAAAAATAATTTGCTAGTATCCTCAAAGAATCATTTTTCTAGTATCTCAAAGAACTATTTTCTAATACCTAAAAGAACTATTTATGATTTCTTGAAGAATTATTTTATGGTATCTTAAGGAACCATTTTTTATTATCTCAAAGGACCTTTTACTAGTAACTCAAATAACTATTTTTTGATATCTCGAAGATTATTTTTTTGGTATCTCAAAGAACCATTTTCTGTTAACTTGAAGAAACTTTTTTTAATATCTAAAAAAACTATTTTCTAATATCTCGAATAACCATTTTTTGGTATGTTGAAGAACCTTTTATAGTATCTTGAAGAACCTTGTTCTAGTATTTTGAAGGATCATTTTCTAGTATCTCAAAATATCTTTTATTAGTATCTTAAAAGAACTATTTTTTGACATGTAGAAAAATCATATTATGGTATCATAAAGAACCTTTTACTAGTATCTCTAAGAACCATTTACAAGTATCTCAAAGAATCGTTTTCTACTATCTCAAAAATTATTTTTTAGTATCTTGAATAACCATTTTCTATTATCTCAAAAAGCTAGTTTTCTAATATTTTGAAGTATCTTTTTCTAAAATCTCAAATAATATTTTTCTATTATCCTGAACAAGATTTTTTTGGTATTGAGATGTAGTTACTAGTATATGTTGAAGAACCTTTTTCTAATATCTCAAACAACCTTTTCTAATATCTTTAAAAAATTTCTTATGGTATGTCAAAATAGTTTTTCTAAAATCTCAAAAAATTATTTTTTGAGTATTTTGAAGAAACTTTTATCTGGTATTTCAAAAAACATTTTTTTTATATCATAAATAACCTTTTTTGGTATCTTGAAGAACCATTTTAGGTATTGTAAAGAACCATTTTCTAGTATCTCGAAGAATCATTTTTTAGTATATCGAAAAACCTTTTTCCTGTATCTTGAAGAATCATTTTTTAGTATCTCAAAGAACTTTTTTATGTTATCTCGAATAACCATTTACTGTAATCTCGAAGAACATTTTCCTAATATCTTGAAGAACTATTTTCTAGTATTTCAAGGAACCTTTTTTTGTTATCTCAAATAACCATTTTGTGGTGTCTCAAATAACCTTTTATTGATATCTCAAATAACCTTTCTTCTAGTACTTCGAAATACCTTTCTTTAACATCTTGAAACAAATTTTTTCTGGTATCTCAAAGAATTATTTTTCTTTAACCTCTAAGAACCATTTTTTGATATGATGGAAGAACTATTTTCTAATATTACAAAGAATCATTTTCTAATATCTTAATAGAAACATTTTCTGGTATCTCGAAGAAAACTATTTCTTCTATCTCAAACAACTATTTTATAGTGTATTAGAGAACCATTGTATGGTATATCAAATAACCTTTTTCAACTATCTCAAATAAATTTTTTCTAGTATCTCAAATGACCTTTTTCAAGTATCTCAAAGAAATTTTTTCCAGTATCTCAAATAACCATTTTCTAGTATTTTGAAGAACCATTTTTGGTGTTTCAAATAATCATTTTTTGATATATCAAAGAACCATTTTCTAATATATCCAAGAATATTTTTCTAGTATCTCAAAGAATTGTTTTTTAATATTCCAAAGGACCTTTTTATAATATCTCAAAAAATGTATTCTATTATTTCAAAGAACATTTTTCTCATATCTTCAAAAACCATTTTTTATTATCTTGAAGAATCTTTTTCTAGTATTATGAAGAATCTTTTTCAAGTATCTCAAAAAACCTTTATTTGATATTTCAAATATTCATTTTTTGATATCTCAAAAAATGATTTCTTATGTATCTCAGAACACCTTTCCCTAGTATTAAGATGAACAATTTTCTAATGTCTCGAAGAATGTTTTTCTGGTATTTCGAAGAACCATTTTTTGATATCTTGAAAAACTATTTTCTAATATTTCAATGAACATTTTTCTATCATCTCAAAGAACCATTTTGTGATATCTCGAAAGTAACTTTCTCTGATATCTCGGAGAATGGCTTTATGGTATCTTGAATAACCTTTTTTAGGTATCTTGAACAACCATTTTTTGATATCTCAAAGCAACTTATTTTGGTATATCAAAAAGCCTATTTCTTGTATCCTTAACAAAAGGTTTTCTATTATCTTAAAGAATATTTTTCTACTCTAAAACATTCATTTTTGATATCTTAAAGAACCATTTTCTAGTATCTCAAAGAATCATTTTCTAGTATTTAGTAGAACCTTTTTCTAGTATCTTGAAGAATCATGTTCTTAGATATTGATTAATTTTTTTTCTAGTATCTCGAAGAACTATTTTCGTATATCTTAAATAACCTTCTTTTAGTATCTCAATGAACCATTTTCTTGTGTCTCAAAAAACCTTCTTCTGGTATGTCAAAGAGCATTTTCTACTATCTCGAAGAACATTGTTCTAGTATCTCAAATAATCATTTTCTGGTATCTCGAATAACCTTTTTCTAGTATCTCAAGAGAACTATTTTCTAGTATATTAAGAATCATATTTTAGTGTCTCAAAGATTCTTTTGGTGGTATCTCCAAGAGCTATTTACTACTCTCTCAAAAAATCTTTTTCTCTTATCTCGAAGAAAATTTTTTTGATATCTCAAAGAACCATTTTCTAGTATCTCAAAGAATCATTTTTTGATATCTCAAAGAACCTTTTTCTAGTATCTCAAAGAACCTTTTTCTAGTATCTCAAAGAACCTTTTCTTACTATGTCAAAAAACCTTTTATGCTATCAAGATGTAGTTGCTAGTCCAAGTTGAAGAACAATTTTTCTGATATCTTTAAAGAACCATTTTCTTATATCTCAAATATCCTTTTATTAGTATCTCATAGAACAGTTTTTCTAATATCTTAAAGAATGATTTTTTTGGTATCTCAAAAAACCTTTTTTCTTGTATCTCAAATTAGATTTTTTTGGTATCTCAAGAAGCCACAAGCACCCCTAAGTAGGAGTCTTAAGGAGACATAGTACAATTCTCACCATGCAAGATATTTTCCCTTTAACTATCACTTTTGTATAGCAAAAATGGATTGCAAACTTATCCCAATTGACAAGAAGATCAAATTTTTGGAACATTCTTATGAGGGCTTTGGCAACAACCTTTACCTATGGCACATCCACTTGATAATCTAGATCATGTTGTCCACATAATATTTGACAATACATGTGATTCCCTCAATGTTAAGTACTCTTAACTTCTTCAAACTTGCAATATAGATTCATTGTGTCCATGATGATAATAAACATGTAACATGTGAGAGGATCACCTTGGCGTAGCTCCTAGCATAGGGAGGAAAACCCCCACAGGCATCCATTTATATCAAAGGAGTAGGCCTAGTGGCCTAGAGACTTATACACAAATTAACAACCTTTGGGTGAATTCCTTTTGGAAGCATAATATCTTTGAAGAAGCCCTAATACAAATACACAATATCATATGCTTTAGTGATATCTAGTTTAATACATATACTTGGGAATTTGGCTCTCTAGACCGTATGCATGACCTCCCATAATAACAGTATTTGGTCTTGGATATACCTCCTCTTAACAAATGTAACTTGCTATGTTCCCACAAGGGATGGTATTAATGGTTGAAGTTGCATAACCAAAATCTTTGTGAATAGCCTAAGGAGTGTATTGCAAACCCCTATGGGTTGAAAGTACACAAACATTGTAGGGTTTGGGATCTTTGATATGAGCACAATCCTTGAGTAGTTGATCTCATGTTTTACTTGCTTACATTTGAGCATGAGGTTGAATGCATGAACGATATTGCCCACAAGATGTCAAAAAATTATTTGAACTCAATTACCCATCCATCTAGTCTTGTGGCCCTAGAAGTTTTCAAGGAACTCATCATTTCTAAGAGCTCATTCTTGGTAATAGGAGCAATTAATCTTTCATTATCCTCATTTCAAATAGCCCATTGGATTGGGATGGAGAAAAGGATGGGATCTCCCCTTTTCAAAATGTTAAATTAGTATTGTTGCATGATATGAGCCATAGTATGGATGTCATGCACTATCTTTTCCCCTTGGGAGACATTGTTTATCCTTTTAACCACCTTGTTGGCTTTTGCTACGTCAAAGAAGAATCTTGTGTTCCTATCACTATCCCTTAGCCATTTTGTACAAGATCTTTTTTTTCCATAATTTCTCTTTCTCTTATGATAATTGCTGTAAGTGGATAAGGAGATCATGCTCTTCCTCATCTAGAGAGTCCTCAAGTTCTTTTCTAACTTGAATGTTCAGCAACTATTGCTATAGGTTAGCATGATAGACTTTGAAAGTATATTTGTCAATTATCTGCATTTTTTGAATTCTTTTTTTAATTAGATAAAGCCCTTGTTTCAAGAAATCCTAGGGATCAACCTACGAAGGGTACTTCTTCCATATTTTGACACCAATTGTCCAAACCAAGGTTTAGTAACCAAAGTTTGTTCAAGTCTACAAGGGGCAAGTCTTAGCTTATCAGTACCACATACATAATAGAGAAGGATCCTATGATATGATTCTCTCTACTTATGATAAGTGATAGAGATTCCATAGGTGAGAAAGAGCTCAACACTCACCTAGACTATGTCGATTCATGAAGGAATCTAATCTATCTGTTTCCTTCTATTGCTCTAGGTGAAGTGGCATTGTTTGACATCAACATCCACCATGTTGAAGGTCTAGAGGGATTGCAAAAACTACTAGCTTCTTAGAGGTATGTCATCCCATGCACCATCGTTGAATGCTTGGGCTTAACATAGGAAATACAACATACATCAATAGCCACTTTCATGTCCTTCAACAGATCAAGGGTTTCTATTAAGTGATCCATATCCTTGGTTTTCATGGCAAGGGAGCAATTCCCCAAAACTACAAATTTCTTAGTGGTGGAGGAGACGACTAGGTTTAATCTTATCCTGGGTAGATACTAGTTGTTCCAATTATGAGTTGTGTCTTCTCCCATCCAATTATGAAGGTGAAATCATCATTCATGGTAAGGACATGGTGCCCCTAGCTATTAATAACATGGACATAGAGCTAGGATCTAAAGTGAAACTATAGGAGAAAACTCCTAGTCACGAAATCCAGCAACCCAAGGAAGAAGAAAAAGCTGAAACCAACAATGGCAAACAATGAGACATGCTATGGGAGAAACTCCCTTTCACTATTGTTAGTGAAGGGGATGGTGAATATAAACTTGTGCAGAATAGGCCTTACACCTTTTCTAATCTCTCAAAGACTAGGAAAAGTCTACACAAGGGAAGTTCACTTTAATACATCCACCCCATTCACTTACAGCCATGTAACATTACATACTAGCAGTCATATAGCCTAAATTTTCTTTACTAATTTGTTATGCCTTTACTCTTTTATGCACCTAGCTTAAGGTTTTACTTTTATTTGCATTGTTATTTATTAAATATTTTCTTTTTATTTCTTGTTCTTTTTAGCTTGTCATAAATATTAAAAAAACCTTATAATAAATTTCAAAACCTAAAAAATCCATAAAAACTTTAAAATAGAAAAATTTGTCAAAAACATATAAATGTTTGTTCAGCATGGTCCACAATGGTCTTAAACTAGAAAAAAATGCAACTAGTACTTGCCATAACCTAAACCTAGCAAACATCTCTTTTATTTTATTTATGTTTAGCCTTTAATTGCATCAACTAGTCATTTAACTTTTTACCCAAATTTTCCAATATAGCCATTTACAATGTTTATAACACTAGAACAATATATATATAGCCAAAACTAAAACCATTGATATAAAGTTAAAATGTTTAAAACATACATAGCCATGACCAAAATGTGTGACAAAAATGTCAAAAATATAACAATCATCCATAACCATAGTCTTCTTAAAAAATAGTCATAAATATGAAAACAAAAACATTAAACTAACATAGGTAGATGGAGGATGCTAAGGGGCATCTAGAGGAGCAAGTAGTGGATCATTCCCACCCTCATCGCTAAGGTTGTTAATGTCTCTTGATGCCTGAAATACAACAACACGTAGCCCATCAGTAACCAACAACCAAAACTATAACTTAAAATAAACCAAAACATAAAATACATCAAACCTATGGGAAATCTAGCTACATAATCTTTGGGGATAGATTTTGAATACCATTCTCCAAATGATGGAGAATCTGGTCCTTCATCATTTTGGCCTAGTCAATATTCCCAAAATCAATGCATGAGAGGATGTTAGATCTATCCACCAAAGTCTAAGTAGGTGGTTTCTGTGTGATGGTAGCTACAAAAGTCTTACCTACAATAGTAGTAATCTAACAAGTAGGAGATTTCTCCACCATGAGAGTGCTCTTAAAGAGCTAGTAGGCACTCTTTGCCTAGATTCCTTAAATGAATAGCTCTCTCTTCTGTTGTTCAACTAACTCCTCTTTGAGCCACTTTAGGTGGGCATCCCAATTAGCCTTGTACTATTGCTTGTGATCCTTTTATGTCCTACCCCACTATAGAACCCAAGTGTAGTGATCTTTCTAGTCTTCCACCTTTTGGAAGATGAGATCCATGTGCATTTGCTACTTCACCATCTCCCGTGATAACACCACCTTGTCCTAGATCATGTGCTAGTAGCAAGCCCATGTGATCTCTTTGGTCTACAATTTCCCTGAGTTAGCCACTTGGGCCTTCACAAAGGTCTTACATTATTAGAGATCTTTGATCACATCTTTTTGCCATTAAGTTTTCTTCCTTAAGGCTGCAACTTCCTTCCATAGGAATTCATTGGACCTCTCCATCTTCCATGAAGTTTTTATGCATGACATTGCTAGATTAGTAGTGATCTTTTACAAATTTAAGGATACACTAGTCACATCAGAGGGGAGCTTCACCAAGAAGTCAATCTCCATCTCTTGGCTAGGATCTAACTCAACATATGGGACTACACAACCATAAAATACAATATAAACATAGTATACAACCTAAAAATAGCCATAGCATAAACATAACCTATAACATAGTGAAACAACTAAGCCATAAAAACAAAGTTCTTACCTATCTTGGGTGCAACTTGTTGTAATTAATCAATGATATCCTTGGTCATCCCACACATAAACTCTATCTTGTCTAGGATCTCTATCCATAGTGATGAGTGATGAGGTACCCCTATGCTCAACCATACAAATCACAAGCATTGACGCACAATCCAATTGAATTCCATGGATGGGACTAGTTGTGGTATCTAGATTGTTATGCTCTTATTGTAGTTCATTGTCTTCCTAGTTGGACTAGTGGTAGCTTTGTCACGTATGGTTTAGTCCAAAGTCAGTTGTATGATGTTATCTAATTCTATGCTACTCTTGATGACAATAAAGAGGTAAATTAATTAAGCTAATGGACAATGGAAAGTGAAATCTAACTAGCATACACGCAATGGGTATCCACCCTTAATCATCGATAATGTCCTAGACTTCATGAGGCTACTTCTAGGATTGCCAGAGCTATGTTAATGGTTGTGCCAAACAATACACCTCTGGATTACCCAGTGTCTACACTTAAATGCTCATGATTAAGGCATACGCATTCTGCTTAATAACAAGAATAGTAAATAGTAATAAATGGAACATTTAACTAAAGAAAGTAGTAAATAATGAATAATTGGAAGAAATAATAATCTAAATGGATGTTACAATGATGGAAGTAATCTCAATCTTTATTGCCAATTATGTAACATGTCCAAATATGTCACACTCAAACAAAGGTGTCGTATTATTACAAACATCACACTGCGAGCATGCACTGGGAATAACAAACTCAAAGGAAAAGAAACTAAAAACTAAAAAACTATCTCCCTACTTCCTTCATTCTACCTCTTATCTCATCCAAGCACCCAAGTGCTATATTTATAGGCTCTTCCATTGGTTGCTTTCCTTTGTCACCGGGTCATTGAAATTTGTAGCAATTAAGTAATGCCTGTAACTTCTTCTCCTATGTCCTTGGATCATGTACCATCTAGGTTGCTATGCTAATGTGTGCTAGCACTAGTACATCTCAAGGACATGGCAATTACACAAACATCTGATTTTCCTTCATGTACCAAGCCATGAATTGTTGTCATTCTTCCTCAAATAGCTTTATCTCTAAGTTCATGATAATCAATCAATCTTCTAGCTAGGTTTGAGGCTACATCCTTTTTTTCCCTAATAGGTAGCTTTAACCACCTTTAATTCTTAGTTTTCCACCTATAATTTCTACAAAGCATCCTTCCAATCTGCAAACTCTTTTTCATATAACACATAGGTTTTGGCCACTTGTTTTTCTAGTTCATTTCAAGGGCAACCTACTATTAACATGGCAAGGTTGACATATCTAAGGTTAGCCAACGTCATGTATTCATTTAGATCTTCTATCTACAGATCCTTATTCTTGACTTCCACTTGATGGACCAAGGCATCACGATTCAAGATGGGCTGCCACTTAGGATTCTACACTGATAAGGAGCTGATGTGGGCCTTGTCCATCTAAATTTCTTTTTCATTGATCTACTTGTACATGCCAACTTGGTCATGGAAGTGTTCTTTTAGTTTATCATGCTTTTTGACCTCATTTTTCCATGCACTAATTTCAATTGTTGACTTTTAGCAAATAGTGTAGACCTCCACCATTGAGAGGGTTCCATTCTCTCTAGCCAATCTATTCATGTCTTGGTTGACCCTCACCAGTTGTTCTCTCAACTAGTGAAGGTGTTCTTCTAGAATGTTCTTTTGCTTCTCCATGACAGTAAAAATGGAATTTTTTGTAGTGAGCTACATATTCTCTTCTTGTACAGTAGTCAATGCCTTTTTATATGTCTGGGATTGTGCATCAGTAGTAGACGCACTAAAAACTTCCTTCTCTTTCTCTTGCTCAGCAATTACTCTCTCCTCAATTAACTTTGTTAGCTACTCTATCCTAAATTTTTCAAGTTGGTCTAGTATAACAAAATGGATAGGATCACATCATTCAGCTCTTAGGGTAGCCAGCTCTTCCTATAATCTTTTTATTTTTCCTTTTGCATGCTCTACCCTAACTTTTGCCATGACCAAATTTCCTCTCATGGTGGTGAGGTCTAACTAGGCTACAATGACATCACTAGGGATGTCAAACAAAGTGTTCATTACTTGGCCCATCTACAGCAATCAGTCAAGCACATCCTCATGCACCATAGGAGTCATTGAAGTCACAGCCAACACTTGTGCATCTTTGATTCCCATTAGATCTGTCGGAGGCACAATACGCACATTAAATGATTCTTTCATATGATCTATGATTGCCTTTGCTGCACATGCCACATCCTCATGTTGTAGTACCATGACTATGGCACCTTCTCCAATTTCCAACATTACTTGGAAAGATGCAAGGTTTCCAAAGATCTGTCGTGATCATTGGAATCCTTCTCCTTCTAACTGTATTGAGATCTCCTCCCATGTTGGGTCAGCTAACACTGTGGGCTATACGGCATCATCTATGACTCGAAAGAAGTTGAACTCATCCTTGCTTCCTTAGCTAACTGCTTCAGTGATCTTTTGTAGATGGCTCATCAAGGCCTATAGTCTTGCAGTGGCGGTAGTGGTAGAGCATGTGCCTATGGGTGCTATTCAAGCTCACATTGTGTTTCTATTTGTGGCTCCACCTCCTTCTCCTCTTCTTCTTCTAATTAAGCAAGGAAAAGGAAGTGTTGTTCTCCCTAACTTCATTTCTTCAAACCGTCATTGGATTTCAGTGATGATTAGCTAAAAATTTATCCATTAAAATGGCACTTCCCCTAGCTGCATAAGTTGAAATTAGATTGAGACCTTTTGTGGGAAATAGGTGGTAAGTCCTAATCTTGAAATATTTTTTCTCCTCTAGATTCATTTCATTGTACATTTTATCTTTTTTGTTGTACATCCATCTCAGCTGTAATTTCTTGGTCTCAGGGTCAAATCTAGTTGACAGATGAGTAACTTTAGCTCCTTCATTTGGTAGGTTGAGATTCACAACAATTTCTTTGATTGAATAAGGGACGATCACTCCATAGATGTTAATGGTGGTGCCCTCATCCTTATTGTGCTAGAACTGATAAGTTTCACCTAGGTACCATTCGCCATTATCTAACAAAATGGGTCACAATGGGGACGCCTTGAGTTGTGTTTGAACTACTTCTAGAGTAAACTTCATGAATGGGCCAAAGTTCATCTCCACAATGACCGAAGCCAATGTGGACTTTTCTAAAGTGGTAGCAAGGCAATTGGAAGACAACGTGACACGTTGTCCCTACTTGGGAGCTTGTGGTTCAACAGCCTCCCCTTGGGCCAATTGCCCAATAGTAGGAGCCTCTTGGTGAATACTGAAAAATTGGGCCTCTTGCTCCACATGTTTAGCATGTTCACCTTACTAACCATGGCCACCCCATGGATGCTTAGAGGCTCTCTACAAGGGTTCACCCTAAGCACTTCTTTTTGGGGCCATCTACAATCAAGCAAAGGGCAAGTGTTACTAAGGTTATATTTTTTATCCTCAGTTTATACCTTACCCATAACCTTAGTTCATTAAGTACATAATGCATATGATTGTAGAGTTAGAAAAATTTTCAAGAAAAATCCCTAAAAAGTGTCTATCTCCTTTTACAACCCTTTACAGTTAGTTCCTTTTTCCTTATATGTGGCTTATAATGATGGTTATAGACTTGTGGGTTAGAAAAATTGGATTTCTGACATTAATGTGACTAATTTTTCATTATAACTCTTAAATTTTTTAATGTTCTTACCGTTATGATACCTTCTGAGTGATAGAAAATTTCAACAATTCGGTNGTTAAAATGGGTTCAAATAGCACAAAATCGAAGTGGTAGAAAGTTGAAAATTGCAAGTGGAAGATGGGTGCACAAAGCTCTGAGTTTCAAGAGAAAATTTGAACAACTCTCCTAGTAGTAAATGATGAAAATGAATTCTAAGTACTATGGGAATCATATTTATAGATTTCATGCAACTTGACATCAAGTACATAATTTCGTGTTGACCCAAATGTCAGGTATGCAACATCAAGGTCCAAAAAATTTTATTGTATGGGACAGTTAAACATTCAAACTGAAGCTCTATAATTGGTTACAAGGTTTGAAGTTAAGTCCATCATTCTAGGGTAAGTGAAAAATCAATTTAAAGCACTGAAAGTATGATAAGGTGGAGTAAACAACATGAAAAGTACTAGAATGAGCAAGAAAAGGGCATTAAAATTGATGTTGTGAATGGATCAATTACATGATAGGGAAAATGATAAATGTAACAACTAAGTACTTGGAAGGTGAAAAATGATTTCATTATGTCAAACAAGTACAAATCACAAAAGTTACATAAGTGGGTCCTCCCTAAATTAGGCTTTAGCCTATGATACCCTTGTGTAACCACACCTAAAAATTTTCATAGGCATTAAAGGGGGTTGAATGCAACACATACTTGTGAAATAAAACACACATGTTAAAACCACCAGTTTGAGATAATAACTCTATGTTACACAAAACCATAAGTAATGATCATCCAAATAATGAGATGAGATGGATTGGAGGAAGGATTACAAAAGTTGGGACCTGAGGTGTCTCACCATGGTCACAATGAAACCTTGTGTGTTATTAGTGGTTAATAATCATATGTCCTTCTTTCCAAGATTTGAACTAAGTCCAAACCACACTGCAGTGACATTGCAATATTTTCTCACATTGGCAAACAATCATAAGACTAGCAAAGTTGTGAGAAGTAACATCACTTGGCATTTTATCCAAGGGAGGAGCTAATGAGGGCACACTTATTATATATTTTTTGTCTTTTTCACTTGTTTGTTTTTTTTTCTTTTGAATTTTGAGAAGCCAACAACATTTAGGCATGGATACATGTCTTTCGAGTGGGGTCTGCAAAAGTTCATTCAACGCTGTGTTAAGTTACTCTTAGTTCCATTTTTCATTAGATCTACAAGGATATGGTTACAACCTCAGCAACATGATAAAACATACAGAAGTAGCCAAAGAGAATCCACAAGTTCCCTTAATGTCACACCCTTTACATTTTTCCTTGGTTCTACCCTCTTTTGTCTGGACATAATTATTATGAAGTTATTTTTAATTTGGATGATGGAAAAGATTATCATTATGACCAGAGCAAGAACCTCTTATTAATGGAATGGGTGGATGGATGTCATGGTCTCAATGTCCAAATAATCAATCCCTTATGACTTGACAACATAGAGAAAACCTCATCACAATGGGCAACATGATTTTTTATTCATGATTGAGATTACATAACAATGAAAAGAAAAATAACAAATAGAAAAAATTTGGAGAAATAGGAAAAATTGGATCAAGAAAAAGGAAAATGACAAAATATTGTAAAACAAAAAGATGAGAAGCACTTAAAAATCATAAAGATTAGGATGGGAGATGACCCCCATAACTAAACATTTGGCCATGACAAGGATTAATAAGTGGATAATTAGGATCCATGCATGTATGAAACATTGGTAATTATCCATGCCCTAGCCACTAGGTGTTTGTTTGTAATGTGATGGTTGGGTAGAAAAATTCTTGGTCACACATGTGATGGTTAAATGTATGGTGGTTTAGGGTATGAGGTGTGTTAACATTATGGATGGTGGGCCCATGATTGCACCCTTGATCATGATATGGTATGCATGGATTTATTTGTCTCCCCATCCTATTAGATTCATTATTTGGATTTGAAATTAGAGTACTAATGGATGGTGGCCCTTGTGTACTAATTGGTCTTGTGCTAGTTCAATTGATGTGATGGATCCATGCATGGATTTTTTTCTCTTATAGCCTTTCCTCCAAAAGGGACGTTTCCTATGTTGCAATTGAAACCCATTGATGTGAGCATTTTTATTCACATTTGTAGCACAAGTGGCACTCATTTGTGGATATTGTGGTGTTGAGCCTTCCTATGTTACTAGCAATGGCCTGTAATGCAGTGGAATAGGAGGATATCAAGTGTAGGATGGATGGTAAGAGGCACAAGGTGGTGATCCTTCAGGGGAAGTCATGCATTGATGGTACTCAGGAGAGTGGTAGTGGTGATTTGAAATAGAGGATGTAGAACTAGTTAGAGAAACAAGGTGTTGAACATAATATTCATGTGATTTCGGTGGATAGGGTAGATAGGGCTGATTTGGTGGTGGCCTCCCCCACAACTATGGTTGTTGCCACTACAATTGATGATCATGTTGAAGCTGGTAATGAGTTCCCCTAGGATGGTACGGTCAATTGTGGAACTGTCCATAATTATCTTGTGGAAGAGGAAATCTCCCAGGCATGTGCTTTTGCAGAAACTTTAGATTTAAGGCACTTTCCCAATACTCTCATAGATGCAATAAGGCTAGGCAATGGCCCTTTAGATGGTCATATATGTAGATGTGGCATCCATTATCTTTGTCTATGGTTCAATCTATAACCACATTTTCTTTAGCCATTTTTCCCATTTGCCGAAAAGTGTTCCTAGCTCTTTCTTGGTTCTATATTGATAAATCATGTTTTTCGTCACTTTGATATCGAGGTGGCCGCGATATTAGGTACATGATATCAGGTACATGATATCGCAACCTAAGATGTGATATCATACATTTGATATCACAAGGTTACTCCCAATTCTATAAATACCGTGCCTAGGCACACAATTAGGAGTACGTTTTTGGCAATCAATAGCGTAGCTCTTGCAATTTCTCTATTTGAAAGTTAGAATATTTCCAAGTGCCCATAGTAGGAGGTCTAAGTGTGAACAAATCTTTATTCAAACATTGATGTACCTGAGCACACCATTTTGTTAGCAATAAAGATAAGCTCTTTGATCCCTTCCTTGCAGTAGTTGAGATTTCCTTTCTCATGCATTTATATTTTATTTTATGCACTTTACCTTCATGTTGTTAGCATAGCAATTCATTTTGATCAATTAAGCAAATCATTAAATTACACAAGCATGACCCCTTTGTACGTGTGACATTTGGTAGCTCAGAAATGATTAGTGTTTGACAGCCCAGCAATGTTTGCATGAATTTTAGGATGTGTTCGGAAAGTGGGAAGAATTACTTGTGTTAAGCTAGATTAGACTTTAGTTTCCTTAGCAAATAATCGCTTTTACTTTTAATCACTCTTACTTTTATTCTTGTTCTAGGTGAGTAATTCCAGGAAAACACAAAATAATAAAAATCATATGCCTCAATCACACTTAACCATACAATTTCATTTCACAAGTGAGACCAGGAAGACAACGAACAAACAACACACACACGCTATTTAGCTCTAGTGTACTTAGTAACTATAGTTTATGGAATTTGACCAGATTGCATGTGAATGCTTCTGATTTGTATGGTTGGGTGTAGGGGTACCTTGCCACTCATCATTGGTGCCATTGCTAGGGACTGTAGTTCTTCATGCACTATTTAAGCCTAGTGAAATTTAGTAACCTCATTATTCGAACCTTTAGAGTTAAATCTTAAAAAAATAAAAATTATTATTATTATTAAATTAAATATTAATTACACATTATTTATTATCACAAATGTCTTCTTCTCACAGGAGCCCATCTTCACCTAGGGCAATTCAAGTACCTCAACAATACCGAGTGGTATATGCTCATCCTGCTGAGTATGTACCAAACTTCACCTTCATCTTACATTAAGATGAACTAATGTGATGGCATGATATGGAAGGCAACATTGTGTTGCCACCTAACCAATCTATTCTAGCAATGCTCCAGTTAATGCTTACACAACATGAGCTTCAACATCTCCATGGAGAATACGAGATGCGAGATCCTGACTCAAGGGATTATAATTCCACTGAAGTGCAAAGATTAAGGGATAGGTAGCTAGAGCACCAACATGAGCTTATGAAGGGCAAGGGATCAAACATCTTTCAACCTCCACTTGGCCCAATTGATGAAGATGATCATTTCTTTAGTGATTCTCCTCTCTTCAACTTTGTTCAAGAAGCCCTCAACCAGAATGTACAATCCATAGTTCATAATCCAGGTTCTAGTCAAAACAGATCCAATGACAAAAATGGATCTAGAGAAGCAAGTCAAGAAAAGGGAGACAAAGGAGATTATGATCATGATCATGGTTGCAAGCATCAAACGAAGGATGATAGACATCATCATGGAACAAGTTCCCCTTCTTCTTCCCCTTCATTGTCATCTTCTTCTTCATTGGGTTTAGATCATGGCCACAAACGAAAAAACCATGATGGAGGTGACCAATAGGACTAGAATAACATAAGGGACCGTTGGGATAGTCATGACTGAAAACATGGGTAATCTAGAGAGGCCCAACAACAAGAAAGAAGGGTTAGTAGGGAACTTCATAAGCACCACCATCATGGCCTTTATGAACCTCTACTTGCTACTCGGGGTATGTTAAACATTATAGAGGCTGTGAGGATTCCAACAAGGCATGTGAAGGATAGTAGAATAAAAAAGCTTGGCATGAACAACATCCCTTGATTTGAGGGAGGATATGATGCTAATCCTCAAAATCATCTTCAGGCCTTCCAGGATGCATGTGCCTTGTAGAACATTGAAAATGACTAGCAAAATCTAAAATTATTTTCAAGGATACTTATAAAGGAAGCAGAAAGTTGGTATCGATCCTTAGAACTAGAATCAATCAGGCGTTGGAGTACAATGTTGGAATTATTCAATGACAAATATCAAACATACTCCTGAGTATCCAATTTAAGAAAAGAAATTCAAGGGTGGAAATAAGGAAATCATGAGCCCTTAGATGCTACTATTAGATAATACTACTCTATGTTGCATAGGTGTCCTGGCCATGGATACCCTTAGCTTGATCAGCTTTGCCATATCATAGACGGGATACAATCTGAAACTAGGAAAACCCTTGGCATCTATGCCCAAGGGAGATTGATAGAGTTAAGTGCCCATCGGATCCAAAAACTAATTGATCAAGTAGCCAAGGAGGAGGGAGAACTAAGAAAACATGAAAGTGCAAAAGAATACAATAGAGGCCCTTCTATTCGAAAGAAGGAGGTTCGATTTTGTGACAGTGAGGATGAATTTGCTAGACATGAGGTGGTGAATTAGAAAACCTTGCCATTCCAAAAATTGCAATCAAAAATCACAGCCAAGGTTGATCAATTATGGGACTCCATGGACAATAAGTTTCAAGTTATCTTAAAAATTGTTGAAGAGTCTAAGGAGCAAGGTGCTAAGTAAGAGCGTTGTAGACGTAAGGAAGCTAAATGCATCATATCTAAGGGTAAAGGTAAAATGGCTACAATAGCAATGGTTGTGGATAGTGATTCAAATGATAATGATGGGTGTGATGTCTACCAATATGAACATCTTAAGGGATGTTGTCCAATTGTATCACACTTGTAGGAATCTGGGGTGTATGCCTTACATCCACGACTTGCACAAAGGCAAACGCCCAAAAGATTACCTTATTCACAAGGAAATCCATGATAGTTCCACCAACCACAGCAGTACTACCCAAGTGGAACTCTTCTACAACCTTATGAAGTGTATCAACAATGGTAGCAACTACAATCGTGGGCCTTGCCACCTCCAATATAGTAATACCCTTACCAGTAACTAGGTCCCTACAGTTACTATGTTCAACAACCTTCATCTCCAAGGGACTCCTCTAGTCATATTACCACTACCCTCCTGAAACATACCAATTACCCTATCCAAGAAGGGATACCACCTACTACCCTCATGCACCTCATGTTCCTGCACCCACTCCTCCACCTCCTGCACAACTACTGCCTGCTCTATCTGTGCAAGGTGAATTTCCTACACAACAGTAGCAAAGAAATGCTACAAGGGCAGTTAATCTGTAATCAATTAATCCATCTAGTGGATCAAAACCATGAATAAAAAAAAGACCTTTCTTCTGACCTCACAATCTACCAAAGCCCTCAAACACATCAATGGTTGGTAACCCTGCTCCTCCACCTTCCTTTGTTTCCTCTCTATCTAAGTCCCCTTCAAACCAAAATCCCTCTTGAATCCATACTGTAATGCTGACACATGTTGTATCTAATTGGATTCAAGCTGGTAACCTACCCAGAAAATTAGTTGATCCCAGGAGTCCCCTAATTTACTCACAAATTGTTGGGAATGAGCCTTGCAAAGCTCTTCTTGACTTTGGTTCTAGTGTTAATCTAATCTTGCATAAGATGTACACAATGTGGAACCCTCCTCCTTTGAAGAAGAGCAACATCTAGTTGGAACTAGTGGACTAGTCCATCACTATTCCATTGCGACTGGTTGAAGACATCATCACCTTCATTTGTGGGTGGTCATATCTAGCTAATTTTATAGTAATCAAAGTGGAGAACTATAAAGGGGACTTTCCAATCATTATGGGAAGGACGTGGCTAAGTACTATGGATGCTAACATGGGCATTAGAGATCTTTCCTTGGAGATATCAAAAGAAAATGAGTTTGGAAAGATTGAGAAGAAGAGAGTCCCATGTATCCCGTATAGCAATTCAAGGTGCCATTGTGTGAAGAAGTTATGGTTAGTAAAGCAAACATCTATCTCTACATGTAAGCAATGTGCACTAGAAGCTGATATCTAGAAATTTCTATATGCAATAGCCACAAAACAAGAAGGCACCCACTGGCTAACAACTGATGCTAGCAACAGTACATTATGCATGGAACCAATTGAGGACCTAATGTATGAGTACGTTGCAAATATGGATGAACTCAAGCAAGTTCATCACTAGCTCTCCAAAGGAGCAAATGATGATGTCAATTAGGATGAGTTGGAAATTCCTAACAATTTTAAATAAGAGCCCCTTGAATTGAAGATGCTTTTGGCTAGAATGGAGTACGCATTTTTTAAAAATGGGAAGTTAGTTATTATTAATGCCAAGCCTGCTATAGAACAAAAGAGAAAATTCATAAAAGTTATGGAAAAATGGTTGGCAGCCTTTGCTTGGTCATATTCTAAGCTCATTGGGATAGATCCAAGAATATTCCAGCACCAAATATACACTAACCCCACCATCAAGCCGAAACGATAGCCACAGCAGCATTTGAATCCCAAATTAAAACAAATTGTCAAAGAGGAGATTGAGCAGCTCCTCAAGGCGGGATTCATCTATCCTATTGTAGATAGTGAGTGGGTCAGTCCACTCGTGATCATGCTAAAGAAAAGAGCTAAATGGCAAGTATGCATTGATTTCTAGTTGCTTAATATGGCAACTTTCAAGAATCATTTTTCATTGCCTTTCGTCAACCAAGTGTTGGACACCATTTTTGGGCACAGTTATTACAACTTTCTTGATGGTTATAGTGGCTATAACCAAATTTAAATTACACCAGAAGACCAAGCAAAGGCAAATTTCACAAGTCTTTGGGAAACGTTTGCTTACTAACAGATGCCATTTGGTTTATGTAATGCTGCAACCACATTTCAAAGATTAGTTCTTAGCATTTTCCAACAATAGATGGGTAGCAAGGTAGAAGTTTTTATCGATGATTTTTCTACCTACAGAGCTACGTTTGAGCAAGCTCTGGACCATCTTAGACAGGTGTTAAAAAGATGTGTCAAAACTTATCTCCAGCTCAATTGGCAAAGGAGCCATCTTATGGTCTAAGAAGGCACAGTCTTGGGGCATCGCATCTCAAAAGTAGGAATCAAAGTGGATCCTGAAAAAATAAGGGTCATCCAAGGAATAACCCGACAACCTAAAACAGTCAAAGAAGTTTGATCATTCCTTGGTCATACTAGCTACTATCGAAGATTCATTGAGAATTTTTCCAAAATTGCTAAGCCATTGGTAGAATTGAAAAAGAAGAATGCATTATTCATCTAGATCCTTGCATGTGAATCAGCATTTCAACAATTAAAGTAAAATCTTGTTGAAGCTCCCATTCTTCAAGCACTAGATTGGTCCATATCATTTCATGTGATGATTGATGCATCAAATTATGCTTTGGGGGTAGTGCTTACGCAGATAGATGATAAAAAATGTCCACATTATATTCACTGTGCAAGTCAAAGAATTGCAGGTGCACAATTGAACTACGCCACCACAGAAAAGGAGTTGTTGGCAGTGGTGTTTACTTTAGAGAAGTTCATGTACTATGTGCTTGGCTACAAAGTGTTTGTGTACACAGATCATAGCGCCATCAAATTTCTAATGAATAAGCCAATAGTGAGCCCGCGTGTCATACGGTGCCTCGTGATTTTGCAGGAATTCGATCTCACAATGGTAGATCGTAAGGGTGTGGAGAATGTGGTCGCATATCACTTATCATGACTAAGATGGGTGACAAGGAGAAAGAAAGCCCTTTATCTGATCAATTCTTGGATGAATCTCTCCTTGCAAGCGTTATTAATGCACAAATGCTTAATGAACCAAAATGGTACGACACCATCCTTACCTATCTACTCAAGAAAGAATTGCCGCAAGGGCTAGACACTAAAAAGAAACAATAGTTTCTTCACCAAGTCAAATACTTTACGGAGATTAATGCAAACCTTTACAAGATTTTTCCTGATGGCCTGGTACATTGGTGTGTCCCTGATACGAATCAATTGCATGTTCTTCAGGATGCTCATGAAGGTCCTTGTGTGGGCCATTATGTTGGAAGATGCACGACCATAAAAATCCTCATGGTAGGGTATTATTGGCCAACAATCTTCATAGCTACACATCAATTCGTTTGCACTTGTGATCATTGCCAGAGGGATGATGGAATGACAACTCGAATGGAGGAGCCATAACAATGGATACAACCTCTTCAACCATTTGACATTTGGGGCATTGACTTTATGGGTCCCATCACACCTTTATCAAATGGAAAGGCATATACCATCACCAACTGTACATCTACCACTGCTACTCGATTTATATAACAAAACATCATAAACAAGTTTGGTGTACCTTGTGCATTAATTTCTAACAATAGAACTCATTTTACAGGTGCCACTTTCTAAAAGCAAATGCAACACTTGGGGGTTGAACATAAATTCACAACACCATATCACCCCCAAGCCAATGGTCAAGCTGAAGTTACTAATTGGGAGATTACAAAAATCTTAACACAAACCATTAGCAAATACCAAAGGGACTGGAGCACTAAATTAAATGATGCCCTTTGGGTCTATTGCTCCACATGAAAACCCCTCATATGTTATTCTTCCTATGAGCTTGTGTACAGAAAACTACCAACATTGCCCATCCAATCCAAGCTCCGTACACTCTCTACATCTTGTGATCTTAACCTCAATCTAAGTCTAGCACAAAAAGAATGATTAACAAGTCTCAACTTGCTAGACAAAAATCGGTTAATGGCCCTATCATCCAACAAAACACATAAGTCATTCAACAAGAAACGCCATGACCTCAAAATAATAAACATGAAGTTTCAACTAGGAGACAAGGTTCTTTATTGGAATCCTACACACGTACCCCAACGAACCAAATTTCAAACATTGTGGAAAGGACCTTACATCATAGATGAGACTTTTTCATTAGGGGCCATGATCATCTACAAACCTAACAGCCCAGACAAAAAATAACTAGTCAACATTCAATAAATAAAACCTTCTCATGAACTCAAGCCAGCCAATGCAACAAACACCTCATCAGATGGACAACCACGCTCAATCTTTCAGATCTCTCCCTTTCAACTTAGTCATGGGGGAGATGGCCACCCATACTAACACCTTAGATGGCTCCTCAATTTATGACCTTTTTGTTTTACATAGTTTTAGTTTTACAACTTTTTATTTTCATCTTCTTTGTTCTACATCTTTATTTTACATATTTGTATTTGTAAGGTTATGGATCTTTTCTTAGTTTTTATTTGACACTAATGTTAATATATTCAGTATCTATTGTCTACTCTTTTACTTTCTTTTATGGTTATGTTTGTTTATGTTTGATGTGTCTCTACTTTTTCTGCTAATAAAGTGGTAGGTACAATGGTAATGCACTACTTGATGGTGGTATGCTTTATTTGTAATTTGATTGTTGATATCTAGTTTCTAACTTTGAATGTTGTTACTGACAACTAGGACATGGTTTATTTTTATGGAATAGGCAATGAGTCCACATCATCCACCCATCCACATACTCTATGGTTTTTCTTGTTTTGGAAGCATGTAGTCTCTTCTTCATTAATACAACTTTAATAAATTGGAGACTTGTGTACTTTCCAAAATTGAGAAGGAATCAAAGGTTTGGACAAGGTGTGGCTTCAAAGGGATGTAGTATGCAAGAGTGTTCTTGTAAGCTTCTCACCATTCCACGTCATTTCATAATAGGAAGTCCAATAAGTCCTTGCATGGTGTGGTCCTCATTCAAAAAAAATATGAGGATTCAAAGCACACCCCTTGGACAAAATAAATGCGAAAAATGCATGGGTCTTTGCATGGTGTGGTTCTCATTCAAAAAAAAACATGGGAATTCAAAGCACATCCCTTAGACCAATTAAAAGGGGTACAAGCACTAGTTATGAGACTTATCTTGTCTTCTCTAACTAAGGCCTTTTATAACTTCCTATCTTCACTCCAATTTGAAATGGTGGTTGTTTTATGGGATCATTCTTGTGTCTCAGGGGATATACTTGCTTTAGAATGTCGATGCGAAGTCACTGAAAGTGGTTGGTTTTGATCTAGACTGAGGAAGGATCCTACCAAGTTCATTATTTACAAACTACACAAGGGATTGTATGTGACCATAATTAGGAACTCCATTCCACTCTCTCTATCATCCATCTATGCTCTTCATGCCTCACCTTGCTTTTGGTTTCATGTTTTGATTCAATGTTCTAGTTTGATGTGTCGGGTTTCTCAGTCAATTACTTTTGGGTTTTTTTACTTAACTTTTCATAACCATTAATCATCCACGATGCCCACAGACTCCTTGGTTTGAAGTTATGCAAGGGCATAAAAGGCCTATGCCTACTTTGGGGAGGACCCACTTGCATATCTTTTGGTTTGGTTGAGTTAAGTTCTTTACCCTTATACATTGTTACAATCAAATTCTTTTTATTTACCCCATCCATGTCATCCAATTGTACGCACCTTTACAATTTTTTGTAATGAACTCATTTTTATTGTTGTGAATACCCATTTTCTAGTGTTCCTTGTGTTAATATTTTTCTGAATTGTATGGATTGCTTCTCTTATTTAACTCATTCATCAGTCTTTCCACTAACAACATCAAGCAACCAATCTATCACAATCACAACCTGGCTAGATAAAATCACCAATGAGACAAGGTACTCAGCCATTATCTGTTGCACTATAAATACTAATCCTTGGTTTTTTTGTGATTGTAGTGGAAAGCATGGACTAGAAGTGGGACTGTCATCACTAAGGAGGATGCAACCATATCACTTGTGGGAGATTGTTCCTGACTACTAGTCCTTCATTCTTCTATTATTAAGAGGGGTTGGAAGTCCTTTGGATCCGTTGGTGTTCCTTCCTATTTTCATGAACACCCAATGTTGTACACCATTGTAATATTATATGCTCGGGCACTTTTTTATTTTTCTGTTTTCTTTGTGTCAATCTGCATGTTAGTCAAATAAGTCCACACCCCCTATTATATTTTGTAAAGGACTTAATCCTCTTCTTCTATACTCAAGGATGAGTTTTCATTCAATCGTGGGGGTATGATAGATCATGTTTCTCATCACTTCGATATCGAGGTGGCCACGATATCAGGTATGCAATATCACAGCCTAAGATGCGATATCATACATTCGACATTGAAGGGTTACTACCAGGTCTATAAATACCACACCCAAGTGCACAATTGGAAGTACATTTTTAGTAGTCAATAGTGAAGCTCTTGCAGTTTGTCCATTTGAAAATTAGAATATTTTCCAAATGCCCACAGCAGGAGGTCTAAGTGTGAACGAATCTTTATTCAAGCATTAATGTACCTGAGCACACCATTGTGTTGGCAATAAAGACAAGCTCTTTGATCCATTCCTTACAACACTTAAGATTTCCTTTCTCATGCATTTATATTTTATTTTATGCACTTTACCTTCCATACACAAGCTCTTCATGTTGTTAGCATAGCAATTCATTTTGATCAATTAAGCAAATCGTTAAATTACACAAGCACGACCCCTTCGAGCGTACATGTGTCATTTGGTAGCTCAAAAATGATTAGTGTTTGATAGCACAGTAGTGTTTGCACGAAGTTCAGGATGTGTTTGGAAAGTGTGAACAATTACTTATGTTAGGCTAGATTAGACTTTAGTTTCCTTAGCAATTAATCGCTTTTACTTTTATTCTTGTTCTAGGTGAGTAATTCCAGAAAAACAAAAAATAATAAAAATCATATGCCTCAGTCACACTTAACCATACAATTGCATTCCACAAGTGAGACTAGGAAGACAACAAATGAACAACATGCATACACTATTTAGCTCTGGTGTACTTAGTAACTATAATCTACAGAATTTGACTGGATTGCACGTGAACACTTGTGATTCGTATGGTTGGGTGTACAGGTACCTTACCACTAATCATATATCCTCTATTTAGTATGATCGCCTAGCTTGTTTTGCATGATCCTCTCCTTGACTATATCAATGGGAGTTGAAACATTTTCACATATCCATTTGGACATCCTATTAAACTTTGCTTCTAGTTCATCAATAGATTTCTATATCGGCAAGGTTTGTTGTGGAATCACCTTATTGAAAGTGGTTTTATTCTCCTTACCATAGATTTGGATCTCCTTTCATTAAAGAGTTGGGTGCCATTAATATTTCTCGACATTCTCCCATTTGCATATCTCTCCTTCTTCTTTTGCCACATGCTCTATTAGTTATTTGATCTTATGGGCTTGGAGCTCATATAATTGCCCTAGGGCATACATCCTAAGGGTCTCCCATCTATGATGTGGAAAAGTTGCCTTTCCTTGGAGAAACCATGGCTTGGGCATCTATTCAATAAGGAATAATATCTATCTAAGGCCATGTCCAACCATTCATGTTATTCTTACTTCCATTCTTGGATCTGTCTCCTTAGATTGGACACCCTCACATAGGTTTGGTATTTCTCATTGAAAAGGTCTAGCATTGTAGACCATCGTTGGATGGAATTTGGTCTCAATGATCTATACCACACTTCAGCTCTATCACTTAGTGTCCTAGGGAAGAGCTTAAGCTTTTGCCATCCACTTTCAATGTTGTAGAAAGTGCAAGCATCATGGAAGGCTTGTAAATGATGTTGCAGGTTTGAATCATAACCTCCTACAAATTTAGGAATATTGTTCATGTTAAGCTTAGGTATATGACTCTTTTTATGATGCCTACGAGATATCTTTACTACCTCTGTGATCTGCATTATGCTCTTAGTAGCTAGCAAGGGTTCATTGTCATCAAACAAATTGTGAGGGAAATTTCTATCTCTATTCATTTGATCATAATGGTGCCATCTATGTTCATGATGATGTCTTTGACTTTTTCTATGGGTTTGATTCTGATTTTTATTTTGATCCTTTAGTGGAGTTCTATCTCTATACCTATGTTCATCTTCATTAAAACTATACATTGAAGGGAAAGAGGAATATGAGGAACTGGAAGAATTGTCATGGCTTCTATGGTGTTCTTCAAGATCCTTTGGTTTATCGTTTCTAGTTTTTGAGGAGGTCTTAAGCCTTGAGGCCTCCCCTAGTTCAAGACTCATGTTATCTCCTCCAAGATTTTCTACCTTAGGTGAATGTAGTCTTTGAGTGTCATCAAGGTGGTCATAATCATAAGAAACCCCTGCATGAGGTTGATCACTCCAATCTTCTTCATCATATATCTCATTAGTTCTCCAATAAATGTGTTCGCTATCCTACGTATAGTCATTTTCATGTGAGAGAGACATTATTCTTGGTTTATGGTACGTGTGAGCTAAGAGTTTCTAAATGATATATCGTTAATTCCTTTACAACAATCGTGTATACTATAACTAATCTTGATAACTAGCACCATCCCCAACAACAGTGCCAATGATCAGCCCCTATGCTCAAACATATGTATCACAAGCGTTCATGCATGATCTGGTTGAATCATGTGGATGGGACTAGTTGTGGTATCTAGATCATTATGCTTTCCCACTTGGACTAGTTGTAGCTTTGTCATGTATGGTTTAGTCCAAAGTGAGGCGTATGATGTTATCTAATTCTATACTACTCCTAATGACAATAAAGAGGTAAATTAATTAAGCTAATGGACAATGGAAAGTGAAATATAACTAACCTACATGCAATGGGTATCTACCCTTAATCATCTATATACATCTTGGACTTTGCAAGGCTACT
This sequence comes from Gnetum montanum, assembly GCA_015680685.1. Classification (NCBI taxonomy): domain Eukaryota; kingdom Viridiplantae; phylum Streptophyta; class Gnetopsida; order Gnetales; family Gnetaceae; genus Gnetum; species Gnetum montanum. Next base: position 2,079,593 of record MNCI01036913.1, read on the forward strand.
TCTGGGATTACCAGGTGTATGTCACTGGTCATGCCAAATAATACACCTCTGGATTACCTAGTGTCTACTCTTAAAAACTCATGATTAAGGCGTATGCATTCCGCTTAATAATAGGAATAGTAAATAGCAATAAATAAAGACATTTAACTAAATAAATTAGTAAATAATGAATAATTGGAAGTAATAATAATCTAAGTAGATGCTACAATGATGGAAGTAATCTTGATCTTTATTGCTAGTCATGTAATGTGTCCAAGTACGTCACACTTGAACAAAGGTGTCATATGATTACAAACATCACACTGTGGGCATGCACTAGGAATAACAAACTCTAAGGAAAAGAAACTAAAAACTAAAAAACTATCTCCCTACTTCCTTCATTCAACCTCTTGTCTCATCTGAGCACCCCAAGTGCTGTATTTATATGCAAGCCCAGATGAGGTGATGTCAGAAATCTGACGTCATTTCTTGGCTTTGACATCATGTATTTGATGTCAGGGCCCAACAATGATGACTCATCACATGGTTTTTTGTGAAAATTAGGAACAAGGGCCTACACCGATGGCTCATAAGCTAACATAACCATAATAATCATCAAATTATTAGAGCAAAAACCAAAACTAAAACCATAGTAAAAATAAAAGCATTAAAGAATGTGCATAACTGTCTCTTTCTGTTCATCCTCTAGAATGATGATGGGGGATGTACCTAGTAGTACATCACCAAACAAGGCATCTAGATCATCTATGTCTACATTGGCTAGTCCTTTAGCCTCATGTTGTTCTAAGAGCATCTTCTTCTCACACGTTTGTTCATCCTTTGTTGTAGCAAGTACATGCCTCTACACTTCCTCCTTTGCTATAGCTTGGGTTGTCATAACCTTATGCATGTCTCCAACAATAACACATATAAGACCAATTAGCACATTGATGAGCCATGATATCACATCCGCGATATCGTGTCCCATCTTATTATCTATAAATAAGAGGTGGCTCCCCTTGTCTTAAGCACTTAGACTTAGACCCTTAGCTAAACTCTTATAGTTTTACCATTCCACAGTTAGAATAATTTCCATGTGTTTGTAGTAGGAGTCTTAAAGTGAATGGATCTTTATTCGAGCAAATTGTACCTGAGCACACATTTGTGTACGGCAATAAAGACAAACTTTATGATAAACCTTGCAGCATACGAACTAAGATAAATAATAATTAATTATTGTTGAATGTTTAAATGCTTTCTTAGTTAACTAATCTCTCTCTCAACCCTTGACTCTCCTAGTTAAGTACACTCAGTATGACCACTTTGAGCATGTGTGTAGCACTTGGTAACCCAATAATGATTAGCATTTGGTAATCCCAGTAGTGTTGCACTAGTTCAGGATGTGTGCGAAAAGTGGGAATAGATACTGGTGTTAGGAACAATCAGAACTTAATTAGTGAATAGTTAATGAAAGTTAGTCACTTAGTTCTCTTCACCTTACCCTATTAGCATAAGACATTGAAAAGATAAAAGATATAAAAATCATATACCTCAAGCTTACTTAACCATACAACTGTGACAATACAAGTAAGCTTGGGAAGACAATGATTGATTAACCTTAAGTGTTCCATTAGGGCGCATAAGCACTTAGTCCTTGGAGTTCGACCAGATCACGTGTGAACGCTCATATTCGTATGGTTGAGTGTAGGGGTACCTTGCCAGTCATCATTGGCACTGTTGCTAGGGACTTTGTTGTTTGTGCGCTATGTAGCAAATAGGAAATCATTCATATTGTTGGGACACTAGAATGAACCCTTAGGGTTTATCAAGAAAAGACAAGATAATGGTAAATTGCACACCAAGCAAAACAAAGATGTCTTCTTCTTCACATAAGAGCACTTAACTGCCTAGGACTAACACAAGAGACAGTCAATGACATAACCCACGTAACTAAGATCTACTAATTCCTTAACAATTTCATGTGGTATATACTCATCACGATGAGTATGTACCCAACTTTACCTTTATTGTCCATCAAGATGAACAACTACATTGAAGAGACTTGGAAGGTAACATTGTGTTGCCTCCAGACCGATCAGTCCCCAACATGCTCCTTCATGTTCTCTCACAAATAGGCATGTCATCTTTGTATGCAGAATACATTGCATGTGATCAAGACATAAGGGACTACCATCCCATAGAAGTGCAATGTCAAAGGGACTTGCAACAGGAGAGATATCATACATCTTCAAAGGGTAAGTGGCCCCATAACGCTCTGCATGTCTTGAGCAAAATTGAGGATGGCGAACCTACTTCAACAGGTCCCCCACCAAATGATGTTCCTCCTCCTAATGATGGTCAGGAGGTGGTGTATTAGAACCTATACTCCATAATTCACAACCCTGGTTCTGATGCCCATGAACACAAAGTGTTCAACGAGGGAACACAAACACATGACAAGGGAGGACACTCTGATCATAATCATGATCATGGCCAAGACCACAAAAGAGAAGGTAGAAAGTACCATCATGGCGATGGTTCTCCTTCTTCATCACATTCACCATATCTTTTAGTATCTGACTGTAGTCATGAGGAAACTAACCATGAGGATAAAGGTAAACAAAGTGAAAAACACCGACGAAATAGTCAAGAATGAGGATGAGGGCACTCGAAAGAATTAAGGCATGGAAAAAGGAAGAGTAGGGAACCACGTAGACATCACAGATGTTATGAATGAGATGACCACAAAGAACCCCTACTCACAACTAGAAGCATGTTAGACATAACAGAGGCCAACAGAGTTCCCACAAGGCACCAGAAAGATAGTAGGATTAAGAGTTTAGACATGAATAACATCCCACTATTTGAGGAGAGAACAACGTTGATCCTCAAAATCACCTACAAGCATTCCATGATGCATGTGCCTTGCAGAACATAGAAAATGAGTGGCAAAAATTGAAGTTGTTCCCAAGGACATTACTGAAAGAAGCAGAAAGTAGGTACTGGTTCTTAGAATCGGAATCCATTCAAAGGTGGAGTATGATGTTAGAACTGTTTAATGATAAGTGCCAAATGTACTCTCGAGTGTCTAACATGCGAAAGCAAATCCAAGGATGGAAGTAGGGAAATTATGAATCCTTGGATGCTGCCATGGGCTGTTATTATGCACTATTACATTGGTGCCTTGGCCATGGTTATTCATAGTAGGATCAACTACACCATCTTGTAGATGGACTTAGGCATGAAACTAGGAGAACCCTTGGAACATTTGCCCAAGGTAGATTATCAGAGCTTAGGTCTCATCAAGTTCATATATTTCTAGAGCAAGTTGCCAAGGAAGAAGGGGAGCTACGTAAGAGAGAAAGTGTGGAAGAGTACAACTGAGATCCTTCCCTCTGAAAAAGGGAAGTGAGATTCTGTGAGGAGGAGGAAGAGTCACCATTCGAAGAGATGATGAATAGGAAAACCTTACCACTCCAAAAATTAACAATAGAGGTATCGAAAAAGGTAGACCAAATTTGGGACTCCTTGGATAGTATGTTTGAAACTGTTCTTAAAATCGTAGAGGAGTCTAGGGAGCAAGGTAGTGACTATGACAAAAAGAAAAAGAGAGAAGTGGACAATGCACGTAACAGAGGTAAGGGTAAAATGGACATCACCGAAGAGGTTGTGAATTCATATATGGATAATGACGGTGGATGTGAGATATGCTAATATGACCATCCTAAGGGATGTTGCTCAATGATCTGACATCTACAAGAGTCTAAGGTGTATGCACTCAACCCACAACTTAATAAACAGTAAGCACCCCAACAGTTACCTTATCCCCAAGGTAACCCAAGGTAGTTCCACCAACCTTTAATATATTATCCAAGTGGAACTCCACCACAACCTATTGAGCAACACCAATAGTGGAAATACCCACAGTCATGGGGGATGCCACCACCAAGGCAACAATACCCCTATCGGCAACCGAATCCATATGGCCACTACGTGTAGTAGCCAATCTCTCCACATGACTCTATTGGTCACGTGACACCACAACATCACTACCAAGCTTGGAAATATTATAGGATTCCTTCTCCTAGGGGAGATAACCCACAAACATACCATCCTCCAAATCCATTCGCAACTCTCACACCGATAGCTCCATTACCACCCACTCTAGCAATGCAAGGGGAACTCCCCACTCAACCGCAGCAACGCAGTGCTACGAGGGCTATGAATCTTCAACCCACTACTAGTTCTGACAACCATGTGAAGAGAAGACCTTTCTTTAGAACCAATAGTCCAACCAAGCCCTCACAACCACAAGCGGTTGAACCTCTGAACACCTCTCCATCAAATAAGGCTTCAAAGCTCTCTTCAAATCAAAAATCGAACTCAACGCATACGGTTATGTTAACACATGTCATTACTGATTGGATTAAGGAGGGCCACCTTCCTAGGAAATTATCTGACCCCGAAAGCCCTCTAATCTATCTCCAAGTCACTGGGAATGAACCATGTAAAGCTCTTCTAGACTCAGGTTCCAGAGTCAACTTAATATCGCAAGAGATGTACAAAGCCTAGGACTTGCCTCCATTAAAGAAGAGCAACATTCGCCTAGAGCTGACCGACCAGTCCATCACTATTCCCTTGGGATTGGTAGAGGACATCGTCACCACTGTGTGTGGGTAGTCATACCTAGCTGATTTCCTAGTAATACAAGTAAACAATGATAAAGGGGACTTCCCAATAATCATGGAAAGGGCATGGCTAAGTACCATAAATTCATGCCTAGGAATCTTCGATCTTTTCCTAGAAATATCTAAGGAAAAAACTTTTGGGAAGATCAAGAAGAAGAAGGTTCCATGCATCACATACAGTGACACAAGGTGTGATTGCATACAGGAATGTTCAGCATTGCCCACATGCAACCGGTGTGCACAAGAAATTAACATACAAAAGTGCCTGTATGTAGCAACCACAAAACAAGAAAACACCTAGAGGTTGATAGCTAATCAAGAGAGCAACTCACCAATGTGCATGGAACTAACTGAGGGAACAACTCAAGCTCACATCGAAAACATAGATGCACTTGAGCAAGAGTGTCACCAACTTCCAAACCTTAACCTAAAAACATCACTTGGGAGAAGTTGGAAACTCCTAGAAAATTCAAGCAAGTGCTCTGATAAGACTAGAATGATCAATGCCCATAATACCTTGAAGAAGAGACGACCCAGCTCATTATTTTGGATCTCCCCCTTCCAATTCAATCATGGGGGAGATGGGCACCTCTACTGATCATTTGAGGTCCTCAGTTCCTTTTTTAAGTTTTTATTTTACACATTTTCGTTTTACAAATTTCTTTAAATTTTCTTGTTTTTGTTTTGCAACATCATTTATATTCTTTCATTTCTTTGTGTGTTATTTATTTTTATTAAGTTCATCACCTAACAAGTGCTCCTGATGGTGGTATGAACTATATTCCATTGATTGCTAATGTTTGGTTTTTACCTTTGAGTTATAATGTTGATACTAAGGTATGGTTCTTTTGATATAATAGGCAATGAGTCCATGTCATCCATGCATCCATGAATTTCTATGGTCTCTCTTGGCTTGGAACTGTACAGTCCCTTTCTTTAAATAATAGAACTATCAATGAAATGGTGACTAGGTATTTCTCAAACTACGAAAGGACTCAAGGATTCAAAAGGGTGTGACTTCAAGGGGATTTGATGCATTTGTGCTAGCCATTCTCTTGGTTTTTCCTTACCATTCTGACGTCGCTCCATTATCGGGAAGCTAAGCTAATAAAAATAATAAGTCTTTGCATGGTGTGGTTCTCATGCAAAACAAAAACAAAAATAGTGAGAATTCAAAGCACACCCCATAGACAAAATAATCCTTTGGGCTACAAGCACTGGTTATGGAACTAAAAAAATATGTTCCCTCTAACTAAAGCCCTCTCTCTCGCTTCCTAATTTTCCTTTTCTCGTTTCTTCAGAATGGTGGTGACTCTTTGGCGGAAGCATTCTTGCTCCTTCAAGTGGATGGATTGGCCAAGTGTATTAATGTGAAGTCATTGAATGTGGATTGTTTGAGGCTGGATTTGGAATGAGATCTACTAAGTCACATTAACCATAAATACACCAGGGGTTGTACACCACCTTGTTCTTGGGACTCCATTCCATTCTCTTCTCCTCATCATTCTTTCTCCATTTTTCCACCTCATTGCCGGTTGTATCAGTAGTCTATATTTTGGTTGATACATTGTTTTCTTTTTGGTAAATTCTTGTGGTTAAGACTTTAACTCTTACTTCTAAAGGATATTTCCAGAGCCTATGGACTATTTGAATGTGGGATTGTCAGGGCATTAAGGGAATGAGCCTGCTTTGGGGAGAACCCACTAGCATTCCTATTTGGTGCATCAGTTAACTTCTTTCCCTTCAACATTTCCATAATCAACATTTATTTTGTTCATTTCCACCTTTGACATCCATTTTATTGGCGTTGTCATTATTTATTCTTCTCCATCTTTCTCCTTATATTTTTTTTCACTCTATCGCTACCGAAGGATCACTCTTAGTCATGGGGGTCCTAGTCTAATTTTTTCAATTTTCTCCTAACCCCTACACCTTTGGTAGTCACTAGTGTTATACCTCTAGAATCTGTATTAGCCGTATCAAAACTCAGCCAATAAACCATACACTGAGCCAAGGTATCAATTGTCTTGTGATCTATTTACCCTTGCTAATATGAGACTGTGTTGTGTGTGCAGATGACAATCATACAACAATAGACCAGCATTGGAGAAAACACTTAGGATGGACTGGTGCTGGAACAGTCATGCAAGGAACAAGATTGATGGTGCGGTTATGGATGGACAACAGAAGATGCAATTTTGGCATCGGCAGCAACACATCTTCTTCTTTTCTCTCTCTTATATCTCAGCTGCCAAATAAGGCTGGATGTCAAATGTGTATAGTGTTCACTCTTGTGGTCATGAACACTAATTTTGCCATGTATTGTAATGATGATCTGTTCACGTGTCACCCCATTCACCAATAGTATCATTCAAGTCAATAATCCCATACCTTCCCAATATTTTGTAAGAAACTCAAGGATGAGTTTTCATTCAATCATGGGGGTATGATGAGCCGTGATCTTGCATACGCGATATCATGTACGCGATATCACGTCCCATCTTATTATCTATAAATAAGAGGTGGCTTCCCTTGTCTTAAGCACTTAGACTTAGACCCTTAGCTAAACTCTTGTAGTTTTACCATTCAAGAGTTAGAATAATTTCCATGTGTCTATAGTAGAAGTCTTAAAGTAAACAGATCTTTATTCAAGCAAATTGTACCTGAGCACACATTTGTGTACAGCAATAAAGACAAACTTTATGATAAACCTTGCAGCATACAAACTAAGCTATATAGTAATTAATTATTATTGAATTTTTAAATGCTTTCTTAGTTAATTAATCTCTCTCTCAACCCTTAACTCTCCTAGTTAAGTACACTCAGTATGATCGCTTTGAGCATGTGTGTAGTGCTTGGTAACCCAGTAACAATTAGTGCTTGGTAATCCTAGCAGTGTTGCACTAGTTCAGGGTGTGTGTGGCAAGTGGGAATGGAATAGGTAATGAAAGTTAGTCACTTAGTTCTCTTCACCTTACCCTATTAGCATAAGACATTAAAAAGATAAAAGATATAAAAATCATATACCTCAAGCTTACTTAACCATACAACTGTGACAATACAAGTAAGCTTGGGAAGACAATGATTGATTAACCTTAAGTGTTATATTAGGGCACGTAAGCACTTAGTCCTTGGAGTTCGACCAGATCCTACATGAACGCTCGTATTCATATGGTTGAGTGTAGGGGTACCTCACCACTCATCATACATGAAACCATAACATAATCGTAAATATTAAAATGTAGAACAACCAAAACATAGATAAAAGCATACTCGTGACCACCTAATGTGATGTCTTAAGCTTAAACTTAAGCTTCTTTTGGGCAGGTTCCTATGTTGCTGGTGGTGCTTCCTCCATGGGCCTATTAGGCTTGGCCCTAGCTACCCTTTTGGCCTCACTATGTAGCCATCAGGTTACCTTGATGCTTCTTGGGATTGTGAGGGGCTTCTTCCCCATGCTATTAGGGGACTTACACCTCCTACCACCAAAATCCTTAATGATAACAAACAATGACTCATCCATCTCGTCTGGTGGATTTTGATCTTGCATAGTTGGATAAATGTGTTTTATCCAAGGACTAGAAAGTTGGTTTGGGTCTTGGGCCACCCATCGCCCATGCCTCCACGTCACTAAGAAATTTGCAAAACTATTTAAATAACCTTAAAAAAATTAAGTATGCATGTGGGTTATTGTAGAGGTATTGGTATCGAGTTTGAGAATCTCCTCTTGAAGCTGAGTTGTCAAAGCAGCTGCCTAGTTGAATCTAGTATCCTCCATTAGGACCTTCTTGAAGGTCCATCCCTAGACAATGTTGATTACCTTCTTTGGCAACATTAGTTTAGGAAATGCATGGGAACTAAACAAAGGATATGATGCTTATGCCTCAAGGTTTGTGAAACTAACCATGGAAATTCTAGAGTGATCCACTTAAAAACTTCCTCACAATGGCCCATTTCCCTACTATTCTGGTGAAAACCTTTTCCTCATCAGTGGGAACACCAAAAAAGTTGTAAAAGGTAGCTTCATCAATAGGTATGGTAATATGCACACTTGGGATGGTGGAAGACAAAAGTTTTTGTAGAATATCAAGATATATGACTTAACATTGCCCACAAGAATTAAACTTATCATCCCTTAAAACAAAAAATCTTACCACTAATATAACACCTGATTATTAATATTCCAAAAAAAGAGATATCATACGCAGGTCTGTAACCTAGCTTAAGATTTTACCTCCTACTGGTTGCCTTTGCTTTAAAACGCCATGCCCACTCGTTTAAAAATTCGTTGAAAGCATTTTCGAAATATTGTTGTCGTCGGAACGCGGCGCCACTGCTTCATCTTCCACAATCTCTCTTCGCGTCTCGCGGGAAAACGTTGTTGTTACCGTGCAATAATCCCCCTCTGTCACTGCAAAGCGAAGATGCTGGGGCTATGGCTTTATGCTATCAATATTTTTGGCGGAGTAACAAATTAATTAGGAGTGCGTACTTGAATATAAGATGATTTAAGTTTTTAGGCTTGCTGCTCGCAGAAAGAATTTTGCAGACGGCGCGAAAGTTGGAAATGCTCTTAAGCCGATCGGAAATTTCTTCAGTTTTTTTCCCCAAGAGTGGTTAACCATGGCGCATTTAGATTTATTTAAATGCATTAATGTTGCATGCGTGTTTTAAAAGTAAATTCGGATACTGTTCTGAAACATGTTGAATTTTCAGTTTGCATGGCGTTGTAGATATTTGTTCGAGATTGGGTCTAGAAAGGTGAACTTTTGTTTAATACAAGCTAAATTTTGCTATATTATTACAGGTTTATGCGGACGACTGAAAATGCATCCCAAAGATGTTAACTCTTGTAGGTTCCCTGACAAATAGTAAGAGTGGATCAATTCAATCATGCCACAGAGGACGCAAAATTCTGTACTGTGAAGTTATCATCATCTTCGTTTCATATTTAGTTTTGCTTAGCATGTTCATTTTAATGAATCGAATTTTATAATATGATACTAAAAAACAGGATACATGTACTCGTGCAGTAGATACCGCCCTCTAATTGCGGTCGTCACGGTCATCAGTAGGTGATATTGGATGTGTTAATTTTTTAAATACACGTTCTTCATCAGTGGGTGATAATGGATGTATTAATTTTTAAAATACATGTTCTTCAAAAAGAGACAGTCATTTATGGCATAGGTACCTTGCATAGCATGATTGCATATGTTCAGTGTCTGATTCACGTCTTTCATTTTTGATCAGGAGAAATCATCTGTTAAAAATCAATAGTTGATGGTTAATAATCTTTGTCCAATGGCGAATGTATACATACTTAAACTTGTATTCTCAATTTATTTTAGTCAGGTTGAAGTTCTTGAGTTTGTGTCTTCATTGGTATAGTGTTGGACTCCAAGAAAATGAATAATAATATTAAAAAAATTCAGAGTACATCAAATCATCAAAAAGAGAGTCCAGAGAAAAAGCTGGATGATTTTGAGATGCCTTTTCAGGTTTTCATTGTTACGATGAATTTTGTAAAACCTTCCCTGTGGGGTAGGAAAAGGATGAGGCTTTGCCTTTATTCAGAAGCACCCTCATTAATATAGTTCATGTCTTTATTACTAGAATGTTTATTGCTTATTTTCCCTTTGACCTTGATTATAATCTATTTTCAGTGATCTCTATGTTATTGGATAAACTATTAATTAAACCACCATGCACAGGATTTGATTGAACTTCTAATTTGGTACATCTGAAAACTAACCAATCGTTGATGTAATATGGTCTATTTTGATATTTGCAAGAGACTGTAAGAGGCTGTAGTCGTTGTCCTATATTTTTAGTTGTGTTAAAACAATCAATTGTCCGTTCCTACTGAATATTTATGGGATCTTATCAACCTACAAATAACTAGTTTTATACCTATTTAAATACTGAAGCTTGAAATACATATGCAACTTTATAAAAATTACAATTTGAGGTCAGGAAATGTGTAACAAGGTTCATTGAGGAAACAGAGAGAAACAATTAAGACATACTAAACTGTGATAGCAATATAACAAGTATTCCAAGGTTGTAGTAAAAAGATCAATAATATAACAAACAAAGTGCAATTAACATGATAAACATTAATATAATAAAGAAGAAATACAACCGGTAAGGATAAACAGGCAAACTGCCTTGTATAATATCAAACTGCAATGTAAGTACTTGACAGTTATGTATATACCTTATTTAAAAACAGAAAGGATGAAAGATAAATACAACATAGCAGAAAGTCTTAACTGTATTGATAATAAATCCCGACTGTATATAGTGTTTGCAAGTACAAACAAATGCATAATCGGGGTGTGTTGAATTGTATACAAAATGCTATGGAGAAAGCCTTTTTTTATTTCAGAATTGAGTAAGAATACACCTTTACATCAATAGACATGTCTCTTCATTAGTATTTAACAAGAAGTTAATTAACTTATGTAAACCATCACAGTTATATATCTCTTAACCTAAATCACAAATGTTGAGGTTGACAGATACATCAATTCTTAACATTCCGTTTTGAACTCAACATTGAAAAAACTTCTAAATAACAATTTCATAGCTTGGGTAGCAATTATTTGGTTTTAACTTTTATTATGTTTGTTAGTATATTTAACTTTCTTAAGAATATTCCCTCTTTGGCATAAATTTAAACTTGAAATAAAATCACAAGACAGTTGTAAATAGGATAAAAGTGCTTATGTAAAGATCTTATATTTAAATTCTATTTCTTTTGTTACATGCCAACTATGAGTAACAGCTTTTAACCTATATTTCTTCAAGCAACGAAATTTTTATTCTCAATTATAAATACTTGTTAAGACAGTTTATTTATTTTGCTTATTGTTTTTATATATCTGGTTATATCTCTACAGTTATATATTCCTTCAAATGGAGAGAATGGAATTATAATGAGAAAACTTGTTGTGGGGGAATTTTTGTAGGATATTTGAATAACCACCAGAATAGAAAAACAGCAAAACTTTAACTAAATAAGGCAAAATATTGAAGCCACAAAATTTTCATTAAACTATCAAAACAAATTTTTTTTGTTTAAAGGTTGGGCAATCATATTATTATTAACTAAAGCCAAAAAAGGAATTTTTACAGCCAACATCCTTCACTACCCAAAATGGGGGGCATTTCCCTTCTCTCCCTCCCCCCTCCCCACACAAATGCCCTCTACCTTTAGGGGAGATAGACCTCTAACATGATCCACTTTTTCCACAACATTTTCCCTACACATGCGTAGGCAATTGTCAACTAGCAATGGGCGGGGTCATCAGTTGTGGCCAACAAAGAACCATCATCAAAATGAAACCTTTTGTCAATAAAACCAGAATAGGCATGACAGTAGGCAAAAAGAACCCCCTCCCCCTCGAAAACAACCATTATAGATGTTGAGGTAATCACGTACAAGGACAAGCCACCTGCTCCTTGACGTGAATTGCAACAAGCCTAGATTGGCATTGCTCAATGTCGATGAACGTTATAGCTTGCTAAAACTCCTTAGCCACCTCAGGCCTTTCGTGCTTGCTCCTTTGACGTACTTGTCTTGTTTGAATGTAGCTAAGCTATCATCCTCTTAATATGTTTGCATAGCGTCGTCCAAGTCATGTTGTAGCAAATACCCATAACTTGGTATGGGCACTTCCCAAACTTCAACCACAACTAAACCTCCCACTTGTGAGCTTAGTCCAACCGATGCTACATCTTCGTGGCGTCCCATTGCTCCAGCTCCTACCCCTCCCATTCTACCCTTTCCCTCTCAATGCTGTGTGCCTCCTCTTGTCTAAGCTCCTCTCTAAGCTGGTCCCTCAAAGAGTCTTTGAGCAACGCATGACTAGTCAACTCTTGCAGGTCCCAACACCTCTTGAGCTCTTTTTCGTGCTGAGTGAATTGACACTTAGCCAAGCCTAGTCGATTCTCAAACTCTTGCTCTCGTGCTTCTCACTTGGCTTCCTAGCCATGCCTTTCCTCTCGTCTAGCCCGATCAATTACCTCCTTAATGGCCTAGCTTGCGTCTTGGGAGCCACTTCTCTTGTAGAAATGGTTGTTGCTTTGGCTGCGGCTTTTTTTGCCTCTAGCTCTTGTATTTTTGTTTGGGCATCTAGAATAGCCCTTTCTAGCAACTCCAACATTAGAGGCATCTGCCCCTTTGTCAGATATTCCACCAATAGTGTCAAACCCTTGGGTTTAGGATCACATTGAAAAACAATCCTTGTTTTACTTGTCTCAAGTTGTCTTTTTCTGTAAACTAGCTGTGGCTTAGGACGCAATGGCCTGGGAGGCGCTAGATTTGCCCCCTTCCACAATGCAAGGATCAAACCCGAATGGTGACCCCTCTATTGTGATTTCAACGCTTCCAAGAAAAATCTCAGGAAATTAACCTAGTGGTCCAACCTAAGGCACTTCTAAAGGTTGAAGTGGACCCCCTTCAACTTTCAGGTGTTGCTAGACTATACAAAGAAATGGTCCACCAATTCTGTTGCCTCTTGCCAAATTTGAGGTAGAGTAGACTTGGGCACCTGCCCACTAGTTGTCTTGGGAATGATGCCACTAAAAAACCCTAAGCATCTTGAAACCCATGATCCTGAAGGAGAATGATTTCCCCATGAGTAGGCATCCCTAGACAACCTTCCAATGCCTCCTTAGTTAGCACAATATGAACTCCCCGAAAGGTAGTCACATCTTCATGCCAATTGCGGAAGAAGGCTTCATCCACAAGCTTCAAGTCCCCTTGCAGTGTTTTCAATAGGTTGGTCTACCCTACATTATGTAGCAGTCTCCATAGATTCTCATTGTTTTGGTATTTTTCATAGTTTGGCTCAAAGGTTGGTGTTTGCCCCATTGCTGTAACAACTTCTTGCCATAGCTGGTGCCCCTACAAAACCATTTGTGTCAATGAAGGCAAGCACACCCCATGGAAAATCCAGCTATTTTGGGCCTTCCAACATGTCCACAACACTGCTGTGGTAATAGATTCCTTGTTTAAAATGTGGTCCTAGGGAGCAAGCAGATGCATCAACATCCGCCACACGTCACACATGTAAGAACACTGGAAAAGCTAGTTCACAGTGGTTTTTGGCTCTTGCTTGTGCATCAGACACACTGTCATAAGTTGAGGTCCTGTCCTCTCAACATCGCTTGTATAGGTAGCATGTCGTGATTAATTAGCTAGACAAAAACTTTGATTTTTTCGGCAATCGCCCTTTCCACAGATTGCGCTAACCCATCACAGTTAGGTATTTCTTTTTAATTATGTTAGAGGGCAATCTACCCATCATACCTGCATTAATCATCTCACTGGCATGCTTACATAATGCTCTCCAAATATTCGAATCTCTGCGCTGAGCCTCCCATTGATTATACTTATTTCTAACAATTTGAATCCATTGGGCGAGATTTGCATTTACTCCAGTTAGTTGGCTGATCATCCTTTGATGGCCATTGTAATCAAATCTTGAAACTTCATCACACCTAACCCACCTACTGCTCTTGGCTGCGCAATAATGTCCCACACAATTAAATGCATTTTGTATCCACCTTGTCCACCAAAACACACAAAATTTTGAATAAGGTAATCCACCAAATTAATCACCATTGTTGCATTTGGGTGGGGGGGGGGGGGGGGGGGNGGTGGGTAGCCACCGCAGTTGTGAACTGCACCATAGTAGCAAGAACTGAGGATGCTAGTAGAATTCGTCCTTTCCACGTTAGGAACCGCGTGGTCCAATGTTCGACTTGTTGTTGCATTCTTCAAGGAAAGTTGCTCCAAGAATTTTTTTTGTTCCATGCATACATAGGAAGCCCCATGTAGGCATGTTGCTCCATTTGGGCCAGCATCCCTTGCACTTGTAAAATTTTACCTTTTATCCAGCTTGTTGTATGAGTCTCGTGCACAATGCATTTACCTTTGTTGACAACCAGCCCTAGCTCCTGCTCCATTTTACCTAACGCACGATTGATTGCCTATGCCTATGGCACAGATGCCCTTGAGAATAGCATTGTCATCAGCATAATGCTTTGTTAGGCAATCAATCCTAGCCACCTTTAGGCTACGAACCCCTTCCATCATGCAATACGTTTGGAAAATATCCATAACAAGAATGAAAAGATAGGGAGATAAGGTATCTCCTTGTTGCAACCCTTGCCTAGGGGAGGAGAACCCCCACAATTGTCCCCCAATATCAAAAGAATACGTCCCCTAGGCTTGAATGTGAATGCACAAATTTATAAATCATGGGTCAAACCCTTTGCATCACATAGTATTAGCAAGTGCCTCCTAGCTCACCATGTCATATGCCTTCTAAATGTCCAGTTTGATGCACATACATGTGTACCCAGCATTCTGAATTGAGTTCATAACCCCTTGGAGAAGAATGATTTGATCTTGGATATGTCTACTTTTGACAAACCCTACCTGGTTGGCCCCAACTAGCCATGGCGTCAATGGCTCAAGATGCTTAACCAACATTTTGGTAAATAGTCTGATCAGTGTATTGCAACCCTAATTGGGCAAAAATGAGATGATTCCAAGGGATTGGCCACCTTAGGGATTAGAACAAGTCTTGAGCAATTAATTTCACGATGCACTTGTTGCCTTTGTAGCATCAGGTTAAATGCGTCTAGTAGGTTCTGCCCCAACACATCTGCAAACTCCCAAAAAAACTCCATTGGCCATCCATTTGGTCGAGGTGCTCGATCTAGCCTCATTGACATCATTGCATCCTCAAGCTCTGTCCATGAAAATGGCTCAAGCATCTTATAGCTTTTTGACTTCGAAAGCACGGCCTTCACTAGTACTGACATCGGCTCCACCCTGTTATAGGCCCAAATATTGGCCCAATACCTTTGCATCATAGGGGCCACCTCCAAAGGCTCAGTCAGTGTGACACCATCTTGGAGAAGCTTAATTTGTTTACCCGAGTTATTAGCCTTGGCCATTGCAAAGAAGAATAATTGTGTTCTTGCCCCCCTTTTTCAACCATTTGGCCTAGGCATGTTGTTTCCAATATAGTTCTTCCTTGGTCACCAATTCCTGTAGCTCCTTTAACAGTGCATGTTCCTCCATCGTAACTTCTTCTCCCCTCTCTTTGCAGGCTTGAATTGAAGCCAATTGAGATAATAACCTAGCCTTACTAGTATGAATAGAGTATTTTTCAACAACATTAAGTGATTGAATCTCATTCTTGAGATGGCACAACCTGGCCCTCAAAATCATGAGCATCCGCCCACGAAGGATAATTTGCCTAGATTTGCATCACTAATGGCGTGAGCCACAACTTCAACAGCTAGAACCATTCAAACTTGAAATGCGAACTCGCCACTTGAGTGTGTTTCCCCACCTGACACACAAGCGACAAATGGTCCGAAGCTTGTCTTTCCTTTTTGATGACTTGTACATTGGACTCTAGCAGAATACTGGTGTTGATCTAGACCCTATCAATATGTTAGGACTAAATCCCATCCTAGATGTTGGTTTCTCCATGTAAATTTGTAGTCTTCAATCTCCATGTTTGCCAGATCGTGCCTTTGCAGAAAGTCCAGGCATTGTTGAATCCCTAAACAAACCAACATGTCGTCCCCTGATTTCTTGTATGGGTACAATCTTTGGTTGAAATCACTTATCGCAATCCACCACCTTTGGTGAATGAGCGCTGTAATCCTTTGCAATTCTTCCAGACATTCTTCCCAGTGTTGAGCCCCATAAAAATTTGTGATCCATATCCCTTCTTTTGCCAATTGCACTGTAATGCTCCAGGAAGAGGAGCAATTAGATTGTAATGTTTTTGAGACAAGGTAGCCAGTTCCCATGCCTTACCTCTATTGGGGACCATTTGGGCCTACCAGCCTAACCACTTCAGATGATGGGTCTTCAATCTCTGCAGCTTTGTTTCTTGAAGAAAAACCACCTCACATCTATCCCTTCTCACCAAATCACGTAGGGTAGTTCTTTTTTTAGGGGCTACCCACTCCCTTGCAATTCTAGGATAAGATTCTCATGGCTTACCGGCCATTTGCTTCTTGTACACCTCCTTCAAGGTAGGCTACAATCCCAAATCTATTTTCATCAATGTCTTCTTATGCAGGCAACTGGTGACAACAGTCGCCCAACATGTCCAAGCTTTGGGGATACTGTGAACCCCCCCTATGAGGCTAGCGGCCTCCCCAGAATATTTGCCATTTTTGGATACGACGAGCCCCCTACAACCCCAACCCAATCACCCAATGGGGGTAGGTTGAACCCTAGCAGGGAATGGGGTACACCATCCCCCAAAATCTTCAAAAAAATAGCTCCCAGCTACTCATAGTTGTTCCATCGTCCCCTAAAGTTGGGCTCAGTCACTGAACAAGTGCCAAGCTTGGCCTTGACTTCCCCACAACATCCAATTTGGCTGTCGACACCTCAAGATGGGCTTTACCTACCTCTCTCTCTACTCTTGCCTCCCTAGCATTTGCCCTTCCATCAGTCTTTAGGCCAACCTCAGATTGCATTTCTTTCTTTACTGGGCATCTATGGCATACGACTAGTGTCCATTCATTCTTGTTGGTTGTGGCTTTCGCTTGAACCTAGCAAGTCGTCGTCCTATGATTATTTTTCTTGTAGATTGTGCATCCCTCTACTTGCACTTTCTCCCTTGTCGTCTGAACTGTCGGAGGTAGATTTTCATACTCAACTTAGACTTGTTCTTCTCTTGTTGGGAGGTCCATAACCACTTCTTGCACTTGGTCCTTGGACTTGAAGGACCGCCAAACATAGAACCAGGTGTAACCCATCCAATCCATTGATTCAGTAAACCTATCAAAACGGATAAATTCTCCAAAAAAAACTTGCTAGGGTTTGTCAAGGTCTACATTTCTAGAGGCAGATCCAATACCTAAACCCACATTGGCGCCCTCAAGAAAAGCTCAACATCTCTATGCACCTCTAGTTGCCATGGTGCAAGAGCCAACCTACAGGCCCTATAAATCTAGGGCCCCCCAATACAGAGTCTTGTCCCTATTGTCTCCGACTTGAAAACAAACAGCAAATGTTCATCCGCTAAGCTCCTAACTTGCAACTTTTCCACTCCCTAGGTTGTGATGGCTCAACGCTTGACTAGGTCTAACCTAGGTCTCATTCCTTCCCACACGAACTTGCCAATGAGGCTAAGTTCCAAGATTCTCACCCCCTCATTGGGTGGATTACGAATCTACAACCGCATCACTTCCCCTTTTTTTGAGCATGTGTTAATACCACCATCGCCTGGGTGCCAACTTGCCACCTTCTCGGCCTCGGAAGTGTCTGAAGCACCTGACCCAAGATTCCCGAGCCCCTTGTTGAAAATCCCCACAACTCCTCTACCAGTCCGTTTGGGCTGCCTCTCCCCCAAGGCATTGCCACCTTGAGTTGTCTCCTCCAGTCCAATTGCCTTGTCACCGAGCCTGCTCTCAGTGCCCTCTCCCCACAACCCCTTGTTGGTCCTTCCTAGACCTCCATCGACCCTCTTGCTTGTACTGTAGAGGATTGAGAATTAGAAGTCGAAACCACTGGGACAAGGGACTTCATTTTTACCATGGTTATCCATGCAAGGAGTGAACTAGGCATGGACAATGGAGGGTCAAGGATACTAAAATTATTTTGTACAATAAAATTAAGGAGATCATTAATGTAATCACCAACTAGAGATAAATCTTCCAACG
Source organism: Gnetum montanum (assembly GCA_015680685.1). Taxonomy (NCBI): domain Eukaryota; kingdom Viridiplantae; phylum Streptophyta; class Gnetopsida; order Gnetales; family Gnetaceae; genus Gnetum; species Gnetum montanum. Next base: position 2,097,976 of record MNCI01036913.1, read on the forward strand.
ATTAAGCTGACTTTTTTGTTTGTTCATGTGCTTTTCTTTTTGCATCAAATTGTGACTTGATTTCTTCCTCCTTTTTGATGAGATTGCCCTTGGCCTTGCGTTCAATATCAAAATTGTATTTCATTGTGGTCCATTGCTGCAAATCATATTCTTTTTTAATTTTTTCCTTGGCCTTCTTTGCAATAATCTTTGATAAATTTTCCTTTGACTCATTCTCCTTCTCCTTTAGGAGTTGCAATTGCATAGAGTGTATTGCCATGGGTGGATGTGTGTTCTTTAACATTATTAATTTCTTCTGTAATATCTTGGCCTCTTCTATAAGCTTCATTACTTAGACTTGGAGGCATTGAACTATGCCATGACATCACTATCACCTTTGGAATTGTCAACCTTCAACTCTTGGATCCACTTGTTGAGCACATCTACCCGCAGCAATGTATCATGTTGGGTGGATTGTAATTTATTGAGGTCTTCTTCTACCTTGACGTTGCACATATAACATCCAACCACATAATACAAGGTGTTAGTCAAGACATAGAGTACCTTATTGTGGGGAGAGGCAACATGTGACGTTAAGCTGTATTGTTGGATATTGTGTGTTGCTCTCTCCACCACCTTGGATTTGATGAGGTTGGTGTTACATTCCTTTAGGTCCTTCTAGGAAGCAGAATTGTAAACATACTCAATTGAAATCCTGTGGACATTAAAAAACTCTACTCTTGCTTTGTATTCCAGGAACTTATTCTTTAGGGCATGATGCTGTACAACTAGATCATGAATAGAGTTGGGAATTCCTATATTTGTCACATTTGGCCATGTTTTCTTAGGAATTGTCATGGTTATTCTTGTTTCCTTTATTTTTTTATGCCTTACATCTCTAGGCTTTCAATTGTGGTAGTTTATAGATTTTGTAGGGCAGATTGATCATGGGTTCTCATGATGGTTACAACTGCCTTGAACTCCATCTATGGCATAATGTAAATATATGTAAACCGAATGTAGATATCAGAGAGTAGATTTTATTTGAAAAGAAAAAAGCAGGATTTCCTTTGTTATTTTATTTTCTACTTTAAAACTTTGAGTCAATTAACAGACTGATTCTATTGTACCTCGGCATGAAAAGGGGTCATTGCCTGTCAGGAGGTATGTGCATTCCTATCCCTTTTGATCAACCATGTTGAAATCAAGTCTGCCATGGGAACTCATGGTTCATGCAACAAAAAAAAAAAATAAAAAATTGGAAACCACCCACTTGTTGTTTTGTTTACCTTGAAGAAGTTAACGGTGTTTTGAGCATGTACAAAAAGCTTGTGTAGTTGATGCCAACTATTTTGGATACATTGTCACTTGTTGCATCACAAGCACGTAGCTGAGATCTTTAAAAAATGGAAGCTATTGTCATGCTAGTTTAAAAAAGCCTTCTCCATAGTAGGAATGAAAAACCAACTTAATTGCATTGAGGTTGATTTTTGGTGATTGAAAACTCACAAACAAGAGAAACTCTGAACTTATGAATTCATGTGGCAATTCTTGTAGTAGATTGCCCATTGAGTCATGGTTATAGTTGTGAAAAAAACACATTGGAATTAGGTGCCACATAGTTCCACATAGTTCACTATCTCTTTATCTCAACCATTGCATAGTGGGTGGTTAGATGATTGTCGAGGGTTAAAATGAATATTGGTGAACCTTGGCCACAAAGATGCTTCTACAATGAGTTCTCATCAATTGTCTTTTCAAGAATCCTCTTATTTGGTGCCATTAACCCTAGAAAGGATAGAAGGCCAACAAACATTCAGCAAATCATAGTGTCTCTTCATAAATTATTAATAATAAGGATTAAATATAATAGTGAGGTGTTAGACTAGTGGCACAATTCTTGGCTTGGCGATCCCAAATGACAGAATCGATTTTATTGGATAGCACTGAGTTATACATTAAAAAAAATTCTTTGAAGAAAATTTTCAAATTGGTTTGCAGATCCAAGGGGTCTCAATGGACATAAGTAAAAAAAATTTTAGTTTCAGTTTTGGGAGGTGAGGATTGCGCTCATAGGGGAGGCCATTGTGGTTGTGCTGGGGGTGAGACGATCTCCTCCAAGGGCTGTAGGCTGTAAGACGCAAAGGATTTCTTCTTAGGGCTGGTTCCCAAAACGAGGAGCAATGAGGTTCTTAAGTTGGCACTTTTGCAACTCTAGTAGGATGCTGCCAAGTTGGTGGACCGATACTTTGTCTAGTTTGACAATGTCTGGAAGCTACAAGGCATGCATTTTAACTTCATTTGGTGCCTAAGGCTGGGTTGCGCAGTCAACTTGCTGCAGTTTTTCCTTGTGACTCTGAGGTGTTAGAGATGTGTTCAGCATTCGGGGTTGATTTTGGCTCTTTGGCGGGCTTTGAGGCTGGTGGCCCCTTTGTTGCTGAGGGAGGTCCAGGTTTGGGCAATTTATGCGCAGATGCACTCTTGATGCACCCCGTCAATGGTGGTGGATCTAAGAGAAGATTCTGATGAGCATGAGGCTTAGTCTGGGTTGCTAGTGTGGCTAGGGAGGGCTCGTAGGAGACTCAGTTAGACTTGCATGTTGAGTCCATGGAATTGCATGTTGGGGAGAGTTCGGGGTTGCATGTTGGAGAGGGGCTTGGG
>MNCI01036913.1:2101189-2129303 GCA_015680685.1 Gnetum montanum
GGGGGGGTGGGGAGGCTTGGTTAGGGGTTGTCATGGAGCTTGTGGCCCTACACCTGGAGAATATGCTGGCCAAGCCAGTAGAGGAGGCAGCAGCTTGTATGACGAGGGAGGAAAGGGCTCTTTGGGAGGAAAGCATAATTGTTATACATCTCTTAACTTAGATCACACATGTTGAGATTGATAAATATAGCTAGTTCTTAACTGAAAAAAAATCTAATAATGTAGCTGTAGCTTATAGGATATATATGATGTTAATTTACTAAGATATTTGATTATTTCAATTTGAAAAGGGGCCAAAATTTTAAATGTTGGTTACAAAAAAGAATGCTACTCTTTTAAACCATCCATAGACATTTTTTTTACAGGGCTTCCTTTGGGGGGTGTTGGAACCTAAAAGAATGACTATAAGTACACCCCAAGATATATAGTCAACATGACACTTTAGAAGATAGAGGAATATAATGATACTTAAAGTGTGACTTGAACTAGCAACCTTTTGCCTAATGAGATAAGGATTTGTTTGCATTATTATTAGATAAGGAATACAAGGAACAAACACATGATATGGAAAACAATTTCCATATGAAACAAATAAACAATTTCCACTTGATTTGTCTTGTTTTTTGATTTTGGACTTGGAGGAGGGGTGGTGGGTTGTTGGGGGTTATTTACGTTTTGGTTTGTACCTTCTGGATTTACCACAGATTTATGTGAATAAGATATATTATCAAGATTTCATCCATTTTAAAAAAGGTTTTTGGGGTGTTATTACTATCGAATTCTTTCAAGAGAGCCATCATTGGGTTAATGTGATTAAGGGTGAAGTGTTACGTTTTTATAATACGACATTTAATAAGAAATCAAAATCTTTAATGTTATATGTTTTTGAAGTTAGTTTTTTTTTTAAAGTTCAGCAGGTATATTAATATAAACATAAAGTGTACAAAGAAATGGCTTGAACACCTAAAACACTTGATGTCAGCCAATCACCCTTACAAACAAAATCGGGTGAAGGCAACCCCCACCAACAACATCATGTTGACTTGAAAAAGATGACAAAACTTCAAAAGGACAACATAGGTAGCAAAAAGCTAGAACCGGCACAACCAAACACGAAGTTAAAAACACACCAAGGTGGCCCCACAACGAAAACACTCCACCCTTAGAAACGGGTGGGGAGGCCAAAGCACTCACAGTACGCCCTTTCCTCATGGATTGTATCCAGCGTATCCCTATGGTGTTCTGAATCCACAAAATGAGCTACATCTTGGAAGTTTTTGAACTCCTCCGCCTTCCTCTTGCATTTCTTCTCCATGCCCTTACCATTTGGATATAAGTCTTTGTCGCTATGCTTGATGTGGTGATGGAGCGCATGCAATGAAGTGGTATGCCCTATGTTTATAATAACGTAAGGGCACCATCCTTGCCTCAGCCAAGCCTTGGCCCTTTGTGCATGAGCTTGATCCAACTATTGTTGGATCATGGCTACCTCCTATTTCTCGCACACACATGTCTTGTTCTTCCTTTTCTTGGAGCTCCTGTAGGCATGCCTCCTCTTGGATTTGCGCCCTCAGGCTCTCCTGCAACTACCTTTCCAGGGCTTTCCTAGTAGCTACCTCCACCAAATCCCTCCTTTGCCATTCCTCCAGGTCTTGTTCCCGTTGCATGTGCTTAGCCTCTTCTAGTTGATGCAAAAGATCGGTCTCTCATGTAGCCAGCACTGCCTGCCATTGCTCCTACTCCTCTGTTCTTGCCTATCTTACTACTGTCTCCACCCCTTCATTGAAGGAGACCTTCATGTGCACTGCCTCTTCCAATTGGCATTGAATTGCTGCCTCATGATCATCCCACCTTTTTTTGCTAAAGAGCCCTTTCATCTTGGCATGCTTGCAACGCTGTTGCCTCAATCTCCCCTACTATCCTAGCATCCTAGCTCGGAAGGGCAAGAGAGCCCATACCTCCCATCACACCATTAGAACCACCTCCCCTAGTTGAATCCTCCAACTCCTCTCCCCCAATCTCCACAAGGGATGGAAAAGAGAGGAGGGGGGGGGGGGGGGGNAAGACCACCCCCAACCACCCTCTAGAACCAGTGCTTTTTGAATCGCTAAAGACATCCACCCAACCACCCCCTAGAACCAGTGCTTTTTGAATTGCTAGAGACATCCACCACAGTTGGCACCACACACCCCGAGTGCCTTTGTGCATAGGCCATGCACGTTGGAGTCCCACCCCTTGAAGGAGGGATCCCCATGGTTGCCTCTTGCGACAACGGTAAGATAAGACTAGAGTGCTAGCCCCACCGCTATCTCCGCAATGTGTCTAGGAAAAAAACATGGCAGGTTAACTGGCTCACCCCACTGCAAGCACCGCATAAAGGTGAAGTGTAGTCCCATTAATTTGGACACGTTACCAGATTTTACAAAAAGTCGCTCCGCTTGCCACAGTGCCAATAGAGCCAACTTCAAAACTTGCCCACTCCCAATCTTGGGGATGGGCCCAGTGAAAAACTTCACTGCATCTTGCAAGCCCTATACACGTAGGGGAATTACCTCCCCCCCATGGGCAGCCCCAACAATGCCGCAATAGACTCCATAGTCAAGGTAATGCGAATCCCCCCTAAACAAAGTAACATTGTCCATCCAATTCATGAAGAAGATCTCATCAACCAAGTCTGCCTCCCCCTGTATCCGGGGAAGAAGATTCGCCCACTTGGGCCATTGGACCAACCCTGGTAAGCGTCACAATTTGGTTCTATTGTCGGCATCACCTCCATGCCTGTTTGTGCTTCCACTCACAGTCGAATTCCTTGAGCTGCAATTTGTGCTGTTGGAGGCAGTGCCACACCTTGAAACACTCGGCAATTATGCACTTTCCACAATGCCTAGAGAACTACCGTTGCATGAGAATCCTTAGAAATTTTCAAATCTTGCTGAATATTCACAGTGCGTATCACTTGTTTGGTAAAGATGCAATTAAGAAGGAAGTGGTCCTATGTTTCCACTGTGGCCATGCACATAGGACATGTGTCCTCAATATTTACCCCTTGCCGCTTTAGTTCCACTTTTATTGGAAGTGCAGAGTGCTATATGAACCAAAGGAAAAATTTTATTTTCTCTTGAAGTTTGCCTTTCCATAGTCCCCTCCATCCGTGAACCGTTGGATATTTATGTCTAATTAATTCCTTCAACAAATTTCCCAATAATCCCCATGGCATCGCTGTCTTGACGTGTTGACAGAGTGACCTCCACACATGCGAATCATCAGAACTAGCCTCCCACCTCTGGTACTTCCTTGCCATCACACTTATCTATTGCATAGGTTGAGGGCCTGGCCTAATAAACTTGTTGGCAAGAGCATGAGTACCCAGATCAATAATATTCGGAAACTTAAGAATTCCCAGCCCCCCAGCCTTCTTTGGGTGAGCCACGACATCCCACATTAAGAGGATCAAGGAGAATTCTTGAATCTATGAGTCTTGTTAGGTTGTGAATTTTTATAAACAGTGTTGAGCCTTGGAGTTCATCTACTAGCCGTGCTAAGACCCTACTGGGTAGAATGAGTGTTGAGCCTCCAAGTGATGACCCTTTAGCGTCGAATCTTGGAAATCTTGTTATCGCATGAGTTCATGAAGACAATGTCAGTTTCTTTTCTTGTTTTCATAGTTTTGTTTTTGTTTTCTTCAAAATCTTGCTTGATAATTTGGTTATGGTTTCTTTCCTGTCCAGCTGAAGTATTTCAAGGTTATTCATTAAATTTCTCATTTTATTATATAATACTGATATCCTGGCTTGTATATCAATGAAAGAGTGATGGGTCTGTTTCATCTGGTGAAGCATGAAATAAGCCTTGTAATCATTTCGGTGCCATGTATAATTGTGACATGGTCGTTTTGCAAATCTGGAAACTGTTTGAATCTTTCAGTAGGTGATTTGAATCAATCAAAGCTTTTACAATTTCTTTTATATTTTTTTGAGAAAAGTTTGGGTCATTGTATTATCAGTTAAAGATTACAGCTTGTTTATATACTGTTTGGTATGATTGAGATTATAATCTTATTTGAGTGCCATATGTCCACTAGTTGTTGTGGCATTTTATTGAGTCATTCTGCTCCTGATGTGGATCAAGTGAATCTTTTATGAATTCTTTGATGCCCATTTTGTTTGGTTGGGTTGAGATATTAGGTCTTATTTAAATATAATAACTCTGGTAATTGTTGTGTTGTCATGTATAATTTTAACATGGTTTTCACAATGTAGCAATTATTTGAATCCTTCAGGACATGATCTGGATCAAATGTAATCTTTGTAAATTCATTTATAACCCTATTTAATGAAACCTTTGAGGAAACGTTGATGAATTCTTTTAAACCATTTTACGTGGAAGAGATGTGATGTGTAATCTGAACATGGTCTCTAATTCTGGTAATTGTTTGAATCTTTAATGCATGATCTTGATGAACTGAAACCTTTATAAATTCTAGTAATATGCAAGAGATGCCATGGATGGTTGCAGTGTAATTTTCTGAGTCTGGCAATTGTTTGAATCTTTCAGTGCATGATCCGGTCATATTAAACCTTCATTAATGGCCACTGCTCATTTATTTCAGGATTTTGTTTTAGTCATCAAACTCATTAGAATCCACTGCATGAATTGGATGAGGGCTGAATATTTCCACTATAAGTAAAAATTTCAGCTGCCAGATATGGACAATAAACGTGGTTGTGAAGAAACTAGTAATTTTATTTCAGAATCAAAGAAGTTGAAAATTTGCAATGAGGAAAATATAAAAGAGAAATGCTTCATTAATGGAAATTCAATAGAAGACAGCGCTGACACAGAAGATAATGCAAAAAGGTCTATTCATGAGACTGCCAATTCCACCCACAACAACTTAGAGGAGGCAAAACCTACTAATGGCTCCCAAAAAGCATGCGTAAGAAAAATTACTATTGTTGAAGCAGATGTTGCAGAAGATAAGGGTTCCAGGAACACCATGGAAGATACGTGGGTGGTTCAGATGGATGGAAGCATAGGTTCTGCTGGGAAATTGAGGTAGCCTATGCTTCTTGTTATTCATAAATTTTATGCAATTTCAGGATAAGTTGTGATTTTTGTCTAACCTGATTTTTGACTTTGGTGGTTTGTTTATATTTAACATTTTACTTATATGCAGGTTTACTAAATGTATTTGTACTTTTTTGTGAATTTTCAAGGCCTATAGGCAGTTGCCATGAAAGTCATGTATGCAATAAGCAAACATTTTGTCTACATGTATTTGTTTTTACTCTCCCAAAATAATAGAAGGTGCCATTTTGTTGGGACAAGGCTAGGATGATAATGATTTTCCCAAAATAAATCAAAAACAGAGATGTACTTGACCAACATTTGGCCTAACATATCTTATCATCTGAACCTAATGAGAGCATTTAGATAATAACCTACAAAGATGTAGAGGCTTTGGTGTTAAGAATCTTATTAGCTTTACTGTATTTCACAAATTAAACTGTTTGTTATTGGATTAGTGATGTAGTTAAACACAGTTAAAGAACTATATTAGTGGTTCAACGTTACAAAATCATCATATTCTTGTGTAGACAGAAACATATGATTGCCTTCTACATGGCTACAAGATAAGTTCATTTCTTTTATATTTGAATGATCCTTTGTTTTGGTCTTTTTTTTTCCCCAATTTTGCCTCCAAGAAAATATTTACCATTTTCAAACTTGTTTCAGTCATCTTATGCATGCTATGGTAGTCTTACATTTTCAAACTATTTGGCACATAGCTCCAACCACATGCTATGGTTGCAGCTCACATTCCCAAGCAGTCGGCCTTGATCCAACCAGCTATGACTTGCACTAGTTTGTAGTCCCTTGAAGTTGCGACTGGCTGTGATCCTCATTGCCTGACATTGGTATCTGAAGTTGAAATCTGAAACAATGCTTGAGGCGGTTGCAAGATAGTTGTAGCTCACATGAGCCTCCAACAAGTGGTCGCAACCTCCTGTGGCCTCGCATGATCACACATTATTAAGCCTGAGCCAAAAGCAGTATTTTTGCCTTTGTTTCTTTCTGGCTGGGAGTGACTATGACTTGTAGTGTGCTTGCATTCTGGTCCAGACTTGGCTGCGATTGGCTGCAACTTGTAGCAGTTCACAACTACTTGCTCAGAGGCTAAAAACATAAGCAAACATCCAAATGATTCCAAACTTACTTAACTCTTAATGACTCCTAGGATACATTGAAGATGTTGAATGCACTAGGAAGACAAGGTGATGTCCTTTATCATTTTCCTTGCCCTTCAAAAGACACTTGACCTCAAGTGGGCAGTAGATTTGGGATAGCATCAATCTCCCATACACCTAAATTAGACTCATGGACCCATATGACATGTTCAGGCCCTTCATTACACTAATGCACCAAGTACTCATGCATTATCTTGCCTTTTGTGCTTCTAGTCTCTCTTGCTTGGAACACAATTAGCTTTCTTGATATCTTTGTTGCAACAGCGTCCTTAAGGACTTCAAGACTATTCACCAAGTCTAATGCCAACACTTTGCCATAAAATGGAGTCAGATCTGAAACATTAAACACACAAGACGGAGCAATATCATCAGGTAAATCAATCTCATATGCATTATGCTGATTTTGGCCTTAATCTAGAATGGAACAATTTTTCTTGATTTGAGCTTGTAGAAGTGCACATGCTTCCAACTTTCTTTGCTCAATTGAATCCAAACATAATCCCTTGCTTTACTTTTGTCTTCATTTTGCTTGGTAGTCACTTCTTTGACTTTTTTCTCTAATTGAGATTTCACTTGTTGATCCAATTGTTTCATTTGCTCAACAAAATTAGTGCTAAGAGAAGCACAATAACCAAATTTTCTTAGTTCATCAACCATTTTGGGATATGATGCACACGTTTGGTGGTTTTGCCATGGTCTTTGTATTAGGGTTTGTGGTTTCTTGAATTTTGGGATTGAACTTACTGCTTGCACCTGGAGGCCCCGTGTTTGTGGCAGAATGGCTGCGTTTCTTTTCATGTTTATGTGTGGGGATGTACTTGGGGAGTCTTCTCCCCTGCTTTTGCACTGTTTGTAAATTTGTTTGTGATTTTTCTTTTGTAATATAATTTTCTTGACCTTTTCCTCACAAAAAATAAAAATAAAAAAATGACACCATTTTGGGAGAAAATCCATAGTTGGCAACAAAAGGACTCTTGCCAATACTAGTGTGGAAGGCAATGTTGTAAGAAAATTCTGCCTGAGCTAGCATGTTTTCCTATCTTTGAGGCTGATCCTCACATAGGCATCTAAGAATCTTCAACAATGACCTATTGACAACTTTGGGTTACCCATTAATTTAGGGGTGATAGGCTCTGGAAAATGACAATTTTGTCCTCAATAATTTCTAGAGAGATTTCCAAAAATGACTAGTAAATCTCACATCTTTGTTAGTAACAATATTCAAAGGAATTCTATGTAAGTTGACCACATTCTGGAAGAACAAGTGGACATCATAAGAAGCATCATTATGATCTTGCATGGAATAAAATAAGTCATTTTGGTAAATCTATCTACCACAACAAGGATAGAGTCATGACCGGGTTTTGTTTTTGGAATGCCACAAACAAAGTTTAAACCCAACAATCACTTAAGGAGCATTTGGAGTTGGTAATGGCATATATATAGTTCATTTACACCTTTTCCTCAAACATTTGACATAATGTTTTTTAACAAATTTTATCACATCATGGTACATACCTGATCAAAAATAATTTTTGCTTACCAATATGGCCTGCCATGTTGCCCTAATGTTTTTCATCCAATATCTTCAGCCTGAGGTCACATTCCAGGAGAAATTTTTCCATCCTTGGATAAATGTCCTGCTGGATATGATAGACTTTCCATCTATCAGCCCTACTTAATAGTGGTGAATTCAAATCCTTCCAAACATCACAAAGATTAGTATCATTGAAAGATAATTTGGCAAAAGAATCAAAGTCATTTACCTTAACACAAGAATGAGCAACATGAATTTTAGATAAAGCATCAGCTGCCACATTGGATTTACCATTTCTCTGTTTTAAAACAAAATGGAATTCTTGGATTTGTTTCACCCATTTCATATGTTTAGCACTAAGTTTCTTTTGTGAGTTCAAAAACTAACGTGCCTTCTAGTCAATCAATAACAACAATTCAACTTTCAATAAGTAATGCCTCCAATGTTTAACTACTTGAAGTATAACATCCAATTCTTTCTCATAGACACTATACTTTTTCCTAGACTCATTCGATTTTTCAGAAAAGAATGCGACAGGGTTACTCTTGATGAAATAATTAATATAAGAAACTATGATTTTGTATTTATGATATTGTAGATGCGATATCGTAGTTCATTGAATGATGTCATAGATATGATGTAAATATGAGCCCACCATTGCATTAAAGAGGAGAGTTTTTGCCAACACTTAGTGAAATTTTTGCAGTTTGTTTTCGTAAAGTTGGAGTTAGTTGTGAATGCCGTAGTGTGATGATTAACACTTTTACGATATCTTTATTTGAGTAGATTGTTCTTGGACACAATTCATGAACAACAATAAAGATCAAGATTGTTCTTCATCATTGTAGCATATCACATACAATAAATTTGCTTTCTTATGTTGTTTACTTTTACTATATCATTTACATTTCCTAAGTCATTTGACAATACCATGTTCATTACTAAAGGTGAAATGAGTATGATTGGTTTTGAGTGTGAAGTGTAATTGTTTAGTAACCTAGTAGTGACTTTGCTTGATTTGCTTAGTAGTAAAGTTACTTTGTAATCCTAATAACAATTACGTGAACTGAGGACATGTACAAAAAATTAGGAATGGATACTTATTGCCAATAGGCTAGAATAGCTTTATATTCCCATTGTACTTGGAGATAAAATATATAATCATTTCCACAATGTTAAACTATACGTTCTGCACTTCACTAACTTTGAGTGAGAAGATAACAATCATGAACTTCTTATCAACTTACTAGTATACTTACATTATCCATCTGTGGGTTACAATTTAGTCATGTGTGAATGCTTGTGAGTTGTATGATTTAAGTGTTGGAATCATCTACTGCTCATCATTGGCACTATTGTTGGGGATGTGTCAATGTTTGTGAGTTAGTTGAGCTTACATAGTTTGTTGTATTAAGTATCATCAAATTAATATTTCATACTTAGAGAAAAATTTCTCAAAACACACACATTTAAGCATCAACCAACTTAAAATAGGTTCCGTATCTAAAGTGAAATCTCTGCCTGCTATTGATCTTAATGAAAGTAATGACAATGACTATAATGAAGAAAATTGGAGTGCATTGATGCAAACAAGAATATTATATGCTCATGCTGATTTTTATTATCCTGATTTTACATTCTTTTTCACTAGGATGAACAATTCAAATGGAGGGACTTATAGGGCAACATTCTCTTGCCAGTAAAACACTTAGTACTGTCTATGCTTCAAGCAGCTCTACTAAGACCAAATCTTGGCCATTCCAAAGAAAGGTACCAAGTTACCAAGAACATGACTAGGCCATATCAAGCAACAAAAGCCCAAGCAAGAAAGGATGCTATGGTAGCAAGATATGAACAAGAGAAAGGAAAAAGGGCACCAAAGACGATTATCCATACTGGGAAAGAACATGAACCGTATAAAGCTGAAAAGTCTCACCAAACCCATAGATCCAGTTCTCAAATACTAGTGATATGTATTGAAGATCCTGTAAAGACAAAAGTACATTCAGATCTTGTGGAACTTCCTAGAAGAGATGAGGCAGACTCTAGACTTAGGAGGAATTAAAGGCCTAAGATCTTTGATAGATCTAGAAGAGAGGAATCAAGGAGTCATAAGAGGAGAATCGGCCAACATTGTTCTCCAACTTTCCCATCATCTTCATCACACTCATCAATAGACGATGAGAGGAGAGGATGAAGACTAAGGGATCATGATAGGGAAGGAAGAAAGGATCATGAGAGACATACTAATAGAAGAAGATATCTTGATGAAGAAGAAGATAGAGAGAGAGGAATCAAACATTAGAGAAGGGAACATTATGAGCACCAAAGGGGTCATCACTACAATTGAGTATACAAACTTGAAGATTATGAAGAACCCCTATTGGCCACTTGAAGCATGATCAATATTAGGGAAGTAGTGTACATATCTACCAGGTCTTTAAGGGATAGTTGCATCAAGTAATTTGACACGGATAATATTTCAAAGTTTGAAAGAGAATATAATGCAAATCCACAACATCACCTTCAGGCTTTTCATAATGCTTATGCCCTACAAAAGATAGAGATGATTGGCAGAAATTAAAGTTGTTTCCCAGAACACTCATAAAGGAAGCAGAGAGCTAATATAGTTCCTTAGAACTAGAATCAATTTGGATGGAGTACAGTGCTAGAGCTTTTCAATGACACATATAAAATTTATTTTAGAGTGTCAAACCTAAGAAAACAAATCCAAGGATGGAAACAAGGGACATATGAATCCCTTGATGTAGCAATGGGAAGATACTATTCCCTATTACATAGATTCCTAGGCCATGGATTTTCCCAGAGGAAACAATTAGAACACATCATCGATAGGTTAAGGAATAAAACAAAAGAGACCCCTGGAGTATATGCCCAAGGAAGGTTTTCAGAGATGATAGCTCATTGAATTCAAAGGTTACTAGAATAAGTGGCAAAAGAAGAAAAAGAACTGCGTAAAAGAGAATCAGTTGAATAGTACAATAGTGACCCAACTATCAAAAAAAGAGATGTGAGGATATGTGAAACACAAGAAGAAGAAAGATTAGAAGATGTGATCCAACAAAAGATTTTGCCTATTAAGAAATCAACAAATGATAATGCAACAAAGGTAGAGAAAGTGTGGGATTTTGTGAAGGAAAAATTTGCAATAGCACTTTAGATAGTAGAGGAGAAAATCGACAAAGTATTCAACAAAAATAAGGATAGGAAAAAGAAGTGAGGTAATAGACATGATAATTATTGTAACACCCATCCGTAGAAAGTAAGAGTTGACACTCAAAGCTCGTAACAAGCTGGCTGAAAATGCAAGGGCAAACTTTTTTTCCCCAAATAGTTGATTGATTGTTAGAAATTCACCTTGCACATAGATCAGCATTGACAACTATCAATAAAATAAAGCATAACGAAGAAAATTATATGATGCAAAGAATGGCCCAAGGATATAGTAGGAAGAGAACTAGGACATCCTACATTACCTAAGCAGAAGAGAAAGAGGCCCCCTCAAGGATGGGGTGGTAGTGTTCATAAATAGTTGTGAGGGGCAAGCAATCAAACTTTCAAGAGTAGCTCTTGTAGGCTGAGGAAAAGATTCATTGGGAGCTGTAGGCAAAGTATGAGGTGGACCTTTTGAGGGCTACTACCAAAATGGAAACTAGGCTCTATGTGGAGAGATAGGTTAGATGGGAGGTGGAGCTATTGAAATGGGAGTAGGAAGAGCAGGCAAGGGTTGCACAAGAGGAACAATGCTAGAAAGAGGTTGTTGAGGAGGATAGATGTCAGAGAGAGTTGAGAGAGGCCACTCTTAGAAATGAGTTGGAAGATAGGTTGCACACACAAATAAGGGAAGACCTACTCAGGGTGGAGCAAGAGCACATATAAAGACAAGAAGAAGAGGAGAAACAACAGGGTTGTGCCTTGTTGGAGGAACAACAAATAACGAGTAGTCAAGATACTATTCACAAGTCTAATGTGAGACACTGGTTGTGGATGGGAAGGTGTCCATACATTGTTATAGCCATCAACCAAAATGTTGCTTGGGTAGCTTTATGTAGATTCATTCACACAACTTCTAGCAAGCTCCATCCTAATAGGGCTAGAAGGCTAGGGGTTGAGGAGCAACAACAAAGAGAAGAATAGTATAGGCAATTCTAGGAGGTTGTTGCTTTTATGATGTCTAAGCATCACAGGGTCATTCTAAATGCTATTCATGCTTAGGAAAGGGTGTGATGCCCCTGCACTAGGTTGTCACAACCCATCTAATGGTAACAAAGTTCATAAGATTCCATAATGGGTGTATGGTGAGGTCCATTGGATTTTTGAAGTGGGGGGTTTGAGAATGGGGGCCCAAATGCCTAGATGTTGAATGTGTGTTTGGTGTCTCTACAGGGTGGTACTATTTCTCTCCTTTTATTTCTTGCTAATTGTTCTTGCCCATCTATGGCAGGTGGGGGGAGGGGTAGGGGTTTCTTCCCCTTCCCATTGTACATACTCTATTTTCGACTTTAATACATCTTGACCTCTTTAGCTCTTGGATGAGACTTGATGTGCCTATTTATCTCTTGAAGTCCTTGTTTTAAGAAGCCCCTCGAATCATGAAACCCTAACTATGTGCTTCAAATTTTCTTCACTGACCTTGAAAACCATTCTTTTTGAAGCCATGCCCATTCACATTTGAAGGAGGAGGGTTGATTTTCCTTATCCATCTCCAAGGAAAGCACTAGAGGATGATGATTTGACATCCTTTGTTCAAGTGCCATTAGCTCAACCTGATACAAGATGAGGAGCTTAGAGCTTATCTAGATACCATTAATGTGCGACAAGACTCGGTCCATTACCTTTTGATGATGGTTACCCCAAGTGAACCTACATCCTTGGATCTCTAGATTAGTCATGTTAAAGCAATCCAGAAACTCCACGCACTTTGTGCTGCCTAGAGGGGTTGAAAGATCCTTTGGGCATTTTCCCCAAGTATAGAGGCACGTTGATCCATCTACCATGATCAACAATCTTGTCTGCAACATACGACAACCCTCTACGCTTGTCTTGGGAATTTTGAGGGCCATAAAAGTTGGTGATCCAAATTTGGATATATGGGAGAAAGACAGTAAGATTCCATTTATATTGGAAGACCAGGGTTGCCCTTGATTTAGTGAGAATAGCTAGGCCTACTATGTGGTCCCTTGCATCCCAGAAAATACTCTGCCAACCCTTCTATATCAACAAATCTCTTTGTGCACAAGGGAGTTTAGTTTCTTGTACACAAGTTACATCACATCTACCCCACATCGTCATTTCCCTTAGAGTACTTCTTTTATAAGGGGCACCTTGGCGCTTGCAATTCCAAGATATTAGCTTCATGGTTTGCTTTGAGGCCATTGTTGTAGACCTACTTAAGGGTTTGCTAAATTCCCATTTCAACATCCTGTTTGGTCTTCTTCATCTGTAAATCCACCAGTACAGGGCTCCTTGTCTTCCTTAGCTTACGAAGAACCTTGAAACACACCCTATTTTCTTTCAAGATTTTGCATTTCACATGCTCCCTAGGGAGAAGGAAAGAGGGGGTAGGGGGGGGGGGGGGGGGGGGGGGCACGGGCACAGAGGTGGGATGCTAGAACTATTCCCTGATTAGGTGTAACTTGAATTCCCAAAGATGGCAATTCTTCATTGACAGGAATGAGGGAGCAATGCCAACGCAAAGGATGTTTGGTCTTCTTCATCTGTAAATCCACCAGTACAGGGCTCCTTGTCTTCCTTAGCTTACGAAGAACCTTGAAAGGCACCCTATTTTCTTCCAAGATTTTGCATTTCACATGCTCCCTAGGGAGAAGGAAAGAGGGAAAGGGGGGGTAGGGCCACAAAGGTGGGATGCTAGAACTATTCCTTGATTAGGTGTAACTCGAATTCCCAAAGATGGCAATTCTTCATCGACAGGAATGAGGGAGCAATGCCAGCGCAAAGGATAACAAACAGTTAACAAACAAGCCCACTAAGGGGCAACCACAAGTAAAATAGATTTTTCCATAGAGAAGAACACAAATCTACCAAGGGGGAAACCACATGCAAGGATAAAACAGGAAGCAAAACCTGACAATAGAGGCCACATTAGACATGATGTGGTAGCTGAGTGTAGGCACATCTGACCCTACTTGGGAATGGATCCCATCCAGGATTGCCCTTTGATGTTGGGTGGTCATGGAAGCCACAACCTCCTGAAATTGCTTGTACTTTTCCTCCTTTGCTTGTCTCTCCTTAGGAGGTAGCTTTTCATTCCTGTCAAGGTGGAACTCAGCTGAAGTGACTTGAATATAGTGATGCAGAGCAGTCCACATAACATTTTTATTTATACCCATAATCACGTATGGGCATCACCCCTCCCCAAGCTAGTGGTGAGCATTAGATCCATGCGCCTCATCCAATTTGCTCTTCATTTGTTGTTCCTCAAGGAGAGTTTGAACATGTTTTGTCTCTTCCTCTTCCTCTTTGCATAGCTTCCATTGCTACTCTTCCTTGAGTGGATTGTCTTGGATTTGTCTCTGTAACTACTCCTTCCATTCATTCCACAAGGCCACCTCGTACCATTCTCTTTGCTGGTTTTTCTCCTTTGCCTTCTCCTTGTGGTGCAAGCTTTCCTCCAGAGCCTTGGCTTGATCCTCTTGGGTCCCTTTAAGGAGCACAACCTCCCACTTCGCATCCTCCTCCTTGTGCACCCTGGTCTTTTTTCCCACCATCATCTTGCAAAGTTGCTCTTGGAACTTGGCCTGCAGCTCTTGGCATAGGGCTTCCTAAGCTAGGAGGATTTGCTCATTAGTCCCCTACGGAGGAGCCATAGTAGATGTAGATCCCTCCCTTGTACCCACAACATTCACCCTTGGCGCAAGGGCGGAAGATGAGGAGGTCCCCTCTAGCAGTCATTGACGTCCATACACACAGGTGAATGGTGAGGGCTAGACGAGCACTAGATCAGTAGGTTGCGCCACCCTCCATGGCTCTATGATAAGCCTAGAATGCCTATCTTGCTGTTCCCAACGCAGGGAGGCCAAGAAGAACTTAGGGACATTCACAGGTTTTGCCACGCATGCATCATAAAAACACAATGGATGCCTTGCAACTTCTAGACATTCCTTGACTAGACAAAATAGTGGTTCCATGATACTTCATCACACATAAAATCTTTTAGGATACTTCATTTGGAGGGGGTACCTTGGCCCTTGCAGTTCCATGATAGAATCTTTATGGTCTATTTGCAGACTATTTTTTGTAAACCCCATTTAGGGTTGTTTCAGATCCTAGGTTGATATCTAGTTGTGTTTTTTTGTGCCACATCTCTTGTTTGGATGATCTCCTGATCCTCTAAGGTTCTTCAGTTACTAGGAAGCCATGAGCATCTTCTTTGAAGATCTTTTTGGCCACTAGATCAAGAGGAGGCCGAGAAGAACAATGCATTGTTGAGATCCAATCCCCCAAGGGCAAGAGTTCCCCCTAGGGAAATAGTAGTAGGCGGTGACCTCATGGTTGCCTCCACCTGAACAAAGGGACCCATAGGCATAGGGGAAGCAATCCCCACTTCAGCCTCCTCAACTTGATGGGGGATCTCACCCTTCCATGACCTGGGGGAGGGGAGGGCAGCAGGGATACCTACCCCTTTTTCCCCACAAGCAACCAACCATCAACATTAGGTTTCCCCTTTGGCCTCGATGCCTAGAGGTGCACCCTACAATCCTGAGTAGAGTGATTAGCTTTTCCACAAGTCCTATAGGATGTCAATCGTTTGGCTTTTAGGCTAGTGTGGGCTCATCTGAAGGCACATTTTCATAATCAATGGACAATTTCTCCTTCTTGGAAGAGAGGTTGAGGATGATGTTTTTTAGCAAGTCACAAGGTGACAGAGACCGCTAGAGGCAAAATCATGCATATTTCATCTACTCTTTGGAAGTCGTGAACTTGTTGAAGGAGATAAGCTCCTTGAACTAATTCGCTAATGCTAGTAGAAACTCCTCACAATTCAGAGTTCCTAGGGGATGCTGGAAACCTGGACCCAAATTAGAGCATGTGAGAACAAATTGACCTCTTGATGTGTCCTAGGCTCCAATGTGTGAGAGCCAAACCTAGAGCCTCAAAGAACCAAGGCCCCCAACAAAACATGGTCATGCTTCTTTGGGGACTTAAAAATAAAGAGGAGCAGGTCCCCCATGAGTGATCAGACCTAAACCTCCCCCACGAACTAGGAAGCAACCATCCATTGCTTAATAAGATGCAGCCTAGGTCGGGATTTAGAAGAAATGAACTTGCCGATCAAGCTCAATTCTATCATGTGCAATCCATCGTATGTTGGCTCATTCACTTGCATCCACATTGTTCCACCTGACCTGGAAATGGACCGAATACCCCCATCCCTCGGGGACCATGTAGTCCTGCCCACTTCGCCCCCCTCCCCAAGAGAGGTTCCCACTCAGCCCTAAGGTACCCTTGCCACCATCAAGCTCCCCAGATCCTGTGTCTCCAGCACTACCAAAGTCCTACCCCCCCTCGTGTGGTCTCTGACCAACCTCTTTGCCCACATTGTGCTTGTTGTCGACCTTTTTGTTCCCTTTGCCAACCTTCTGTGTTGCACACCCTCCTCCCATTTCAAAACTTTTGTCAACCAATCATCTTGGTTCCTACTTTGTTGCCATTCCTCAAAACATTTTTTATCTTTTGAATAATATGTTTTACTTCATCTGCTCCACCACCATATCTCCTTTGGGATGTACTGTTCCCTTTTGTTTCACTTAAAATGTCTTTTTCAATTTTCTTAATGCATCTTTCCACTTGGCCTGAAATTAAATTTTATAGAACAATATCCTTTTCCAAAGCACTAACTACCATAGTATTAATAATAAAAATACCCTCCACTTATAAAAAATTATCCCTCTATCTAAAGCAAGAATAGTATAATACCTTCCAATTGATGTGAAGTAAAAGTTTAATTTATTTTTGTGACATTGTCATAAGAAAGTCAGACCTACTAACCTTCCTACTTAATTGTACATACAGAAACTTAGTTTTCTACATATTATTTTTACATGTTACCAAACCTTGAAAGATATTGAGAATGAACAACCATTAAAGCATAATAATGAATGGCAGTTTAAGGATAAATTGGAGAACCTCATGGTTAAACTTGATATCATAAAAAACTTTTAATTGGTATTCAATCACAAAACATACCGTCAAAACTCAATGCAAGAATGTTAATATACATAATTAAGGCTCAATGCATCAATGTAATAGTGTGAACAATTGGGCAATATATCTGAGCACTAAGCTCATTAGTTTTCCATTGTTAAGAATTAGGTATTTAAGGAAATATAAGATCACAGTCCTTGGTGTTTGTTGTTTGTTTTTAATAGTATGTTGAAGAATTGCTAGCTTTCAAAATGGATACTTTTATTTGAAATTGAAGGAGTGAGAAAGCTAAGCGTAGAATTGGACAGGCAGTGCAGTGTTTGTTAAAGTGAAATCAGCATGGAAGTGTATGTGAAAATTCAAAATCACGAAATACCACAATGCAAGCAATTTCCTTCCTTGAGATCGTTTTAATAAATACATGATGGGATTGATAGTAATGTGAAAAATTGAAATGTAATGGGATAGGCAAAATTTAGGCAAGCCAACTGAGCGCTATGACTGAAAAATTCTAGATTGAATGATGTTGGATAAAAATACCATGGTGAAGCAAAAAAATAAAAAATAATTTAGAATGATGATAACATGTGAGAGATTACACAACTAATAAATCTTGAAAAATAATAAATGGAATTCAGAACCATATCCAAAACCAAAACGACAACAGATACAAAATGGCTGATAAGAGA
Organism: Gnetum montanum; assembly: GCA_015680685.1. Taxonomy (NCBI): domain Eukaryota; kingdom Viridiplantae; phylum Streptophyta; class Gnetopsida; order Gnetales; family Gnetaceae; genus Gnetum; species Gnetum montanum. Next base: position 2,118,850 of record MNCI01036913.1, read on the forward strand.
TGCAAAATTTTGGAGGTAAAACCTTCAAGAATAGATGAAAACCTCCATGGGAGAAGTTGAGCTCATATTGTTCAATTAATGCAAATGAGGTGTTTGATTACAATGACCAAGGGATTCAGTCCTTAATTATGCAAACCCATGTTTTAAAGTCTAATTTAGAAATATTTAAAAGTTATCCTTCTAGAAGGATCTCAACAAAGTAAAAGATTCTAGAGAAATCATTTCTAGGAAAATGAACTGAAATGAACCTTTGAGCCATCTAGAAAGAACATAGTAGCTAGCAATGGCTCACCTGTTACAAAAAAACCATATTTATCCATCAAAGAATAGATCTTTAAAATTTAGTTCATATTTATAAAAAAGAGAACACAGAAAGATTCCATTTTGATTGAAGAAAAGCAACTATTAATTAATCTTTCTATTTTGTATGATTTAGAGTGCTTGATTATAAAGAAGTAAGAAAAGTAATGTTTTAGTCTGGTGGAGATGGCCATGCTTAAAGAGGAGATATGTTTATCTCCATTCTTATACTACGGGAAGTTTAGGAGTAGTACAAATAGAAGATAAAAATGGAGGAAAATTGTGTTAGGTGGTTTTGCCATGTTTATTTAAGACTACAAATTCCACATAATAAAAGAGGTTTTTTGCTTAAAGTCAAAGGAAAGCAAGAAAGAAGAAGGCAAATAGGACATGAGAACAAGGATGAAGAAACTGTCAGTGGTGGACCTGGGTTCCAGCAATGGTCCTGCCACCTAGCTGACTCCTTTTCCTAGCTCGGGGGTGACCCATAGTCTGTCACTGGCTAGCCGTCCTTGTTGCATCCTGTTATGACGTTGCACTTGGGAGCACAGCATGACACCACCTTTGAGCTTTGAAGATACCAAGAAATAGAGGACGGACCCAAAATTGACTATACCTTAGCAATCATAGTACTTGCAAACATAGTAAGAAGACATGATGCCGATTTGATTATAGTACGGAGCATAGCGAGTGTACTATAGGAAACTGGTAAATGCTAAGACCCAGGACACACACGTCACAAGAACACAACTCCTCTCTCCCCACCCTTTGTAACTCTTTTTTCTATATAATATAACTTACATAATAAAACTTACTGACCATTTCTCAACCAACCCAAAAAAAAATGAAAAATAAAAAATGAGGAAAATAGAAAAAAAATTGAAACTCTTGATATGAATGGCACACAAAAAAAGTCATAAAACTGGACATGTAGCTGGGACATGACTAGGATGACAATATCAATGATGATGTTCTTGTGCTTTTGAAAATGTTTGGTAATAGACAATTGCTTCCACGTGTTTTTAGTTGTGAAGTTCCTGTCACATCCTTTATACGTCATTTGAAATTTAATGTTTATTAAAAGGTTATATGAAAATATATTCAACTTGCTTGTGCTGATTCTCTCCAAATATATGTTTGCATTTCTAATACAGGTGTCATCACTTTGCCATTTATGATGGCCATGGAGGGCGGAGAGCTGCAGAATATGCTCGTGCTCATTTGCATCAAAATGTTCTTGCCTGTGGACTACCTTGTGAGTTGGTGGGTCTGACTAATGCTGTTTTTATTTAAAGTAGCGTATTCATATAGTAATTGTTTTATATGCTTGGCTGTTTGTAAGTGAATAAAATTTAACAGAAAGTTGAATGATTTTAAATAATAATTTTCCTGCATGATGATTGTTAAAGAAAGACATTTTGAAATCAGTAAAGTGCTTTTTGGAAAATTTTGAAATACAAAACTGACTGTGAAGATGTACTTGATGAAATGTTTTAGTATACTAAAGGTCGTAGGTGCAGAGCTTTTAAGGCTAACAAATAATTTCAATTTTAGTGGGTAGTTTATTCCAGAACTTAGTTAATTGTGGAACAAACACCAAGACAGAATAAAGCATGGAATGAAAAGTGCAAGGAGTCCAAAACCTTTAGTTTGCTTGGAAATCTCAGGTCTTGCATAGAGTCTAGCTCATGCACGTCAAAATGAAACTTATTGCATGACACTTACAGGATTGTAAAAATCCCTTGAGATTAATACATAATTAGTCACTTTGTTGGGATGGTGTCATACTATGGAAGCCTGACATTGTATTTATTTATTTTTTGATTGCAACATTTAATTTAGTCCAGAATAATTTAATAATTTTTATTGGGATATAACTTAATCATAACAAAGGCAAAAGGCAATTCAAGAATCTTGTGGTTATTCGTTAGAAATAAATGAGATATAGTGATACATATGTAAAGAATACGCTAAGACATTTAAATGTCAAACATCAAATAATATTTTTATCGTACTGCAGACAAACATATCATCCTCACTGGCTTACAGCTCCAGAAAAACAACCCAAACAAAGACATCAACTCAAACAGAAGAAACATCATTACAATGAACCTTACCAGACTACTAAATTCGAATTAGTAACTCCACCAGAACACACACAGAACAGAAACACTAAATTCAAACTATTAGAGCAACATTTGCAATGCAAAACAAAGTAGAACATATTTACAACTTCATTGTTCTTCATTTTATTTTTCTTTATTCTCCTCCATATTTGATAATGTGCTGAATACATGTAAGAAATGTACTCTTCACAAATCTTCCCCGCCATATATATTCTAACATATAAGAATCTTGAAGCTCTTTTGTAGTACCATATTTCGGTAATGAAGCTTTAATAGCTCGCCATGTACTCTCAATTGTATTAGTATGAACACCAGTTTGAGGATCTTTAAAAGAAATTGAATGATTAACCATCTTGTAACTGAATTTTAACTGCTGAAGATAGTCAGAGTTATAAGCCTTCCACATGTCTGAATAAATTGTGGTTCTAGGTTCAATATGATTGAAAATAATATTGATTATTGTTTCTTTTGTCCTATCAGGAACCTTAACCATAAACATATTACTTGAATCTCTTTCAATGCCTCCCAATACCCATGAATTTTTGACTTTTTTACCTTTTCCGTATTATTGTTATCCAAATTTTGATTCATCGAATTCCACAATTTTACCGGGTCCTCCAATTTTTGAAGGATTTAACAGCAATGAATTAGAGAAGATGTTCCTACAAAGATCTATACCAAGCTACTACAATTTTCCACTTATTTGTAAATTTGAAGCAATAAAATCTTCAGGCAGTTTCTAGCACCAATAGAACACAAGGAAAAGAATTTGCCTCAAACTTAGATGTGATCTTCTCATCCAAGTCTTATGCCTTAATCCTCTTTTTGTTTTGCATATATAACAGATGTACCTATAGCCATCAATTCAGGAATTGTCCTTTATCATTTTCTTTGAATCATTGCACTTGTCACACAAAATAGATGCAGATGGAGGCAGCAAACCAATTTCTTGTCAAAATACAATTGAATCTTCTAAGGTTTCTGATACAATAATAATGAATTTATGAAAGACTTGGAATCTAATGCTTCAATATTAGTATTATTTGGTTGAGCTGGAATTATTTTGTTCAAATCAATATTTTCCTTTTTCATATCTTCGTTTTCAGGGTCTTCCATGTCTGCTGAAACACAGAAATTTTGGCGAAAATGTTGGATCAGAGAAAAATTATGTTTTGAATAAGAATTCAAAGCTTTTCATACTTACAATGTCACTAAATTCTTAGAGAACGAAACTAGTAAAAGCAAAGGCAAAGAACTGGTAATTCTTCTTCAATAGGTTGCAAATCAATTTGCAGAAGCTCATCTCAGCATTGATCATTTTTATTTCTACTGGATCAAAGCATTGCCTTACTAGAAGGTTTGAAAATCAAGCTAAGCAATGATGAAAAAAGTATGGATTGTGTTCAAATATTTCCGATACCACAACCTTACAATGTTTTTTTTTGTTTTAAAATTTGGCAAAGATACTAAATTCGAATAAGCAGTATTGGTATAGAAAGGGAAAATTTAAAAGCAGTATCGTAAAAAATGGTATTTGTGGGGTCTAGCAGTTTTCCAAAATTGCTGGACCGTAAAGCACACTCATCCCGCAAATGCATATAAAGCAACCATCACGGTGTAAAAACAGAAGCCAGGGACACAATGGCTTTCAAAGACAGAGGTCCTTCCGTTTTGACTAGAAGAGACAAAATAGAGAAGCAAAATTGGGCCAATGACTCCACAACAGTCCATTGGCTAGTCATATAGAGCAGTAGCAACGGTGATCATAATCAATTACAACACATCTTAAGGGAGATGCCTTTTAGGGAGATGTTTCCTTAATCTCCAACATTTCTGAGTACAGAGTAGGTAGCAAAAGGATTAGTAGGAACAAGAAAGTACCTCTTGGAGATGGAAGCAAGAGTGGAGAGGGATAAGTGATAGAAACAACAGTGCCAACTGAAGGGAAACCCATCTATACATTGCAATGAAAACAATTTTTGAAACAATCATCATGAAGAAATCTAATGAATTCATGGTTCTCAACTTTGTTTAGGATCTTATAGATGGATTGCAAGTATTGAAATCACTCCTCTCTCTCCTTGTTCTTGGCCAGGTGGTAGGTCAAAGAGAGCTTTTGGTATGCAGTCTGAATTTGTGGGGTGTTGGCATACTTGGTAACATAGAACTTTCAAAATGGTCAAACCTTCGGTTTCAAGATTCTGCTACATTGTGCCTTCATCATTGTATGCATGTGTTCCTTATACTCTTTGGCTGCTTGCACTTTAGATTTAATTCAAGGGTCATTTGTTTGTGGTGGTGTATCTTGTAGTAGTACTTGTTCTTCTCTCTCTACTTCATGTGGTTCATATTTAGGCACTTCTTCTATGCTTGTGTCCTCTGGCTTCTTCAGAAGTGGGATTTAATTCTTTTTTTTCCTCATTTTGTGTTCTTCTCTTATAGGGGATCAACATCTTATGGGTTGTGCAATTTGGAGTTCATGTGGATGCCTTGCTAGGTGTCCTCTTGGGCATCCTCCTCCATCATTGGTGACCCTGAGTGGCCACCTTCACCTATCTTAAAGATGGAGGAGGAATTGTCTGTTCCGATTTTTGTGGGGTCTTGCATTTGGTTTGATAGAGGGGCTTGGAAGGGTTCTTGCTCTTGCAATGGCAATGATGACACTTATAAAGGTCGTTGGCCTCAAGTTGCACCATCTTCCAAAGGGCTAGGACAAGGCTTGAATGTTTGGTACTGCCTTTTTGTAGAGGCATTGTGTAAAAAAAAAAAAGAAGATTTACCTTCCTACCACATCTTAGGGATGTTTAGAAATTGAAATGCAAGTAATGAAGCTTGGAGACATGACCAGATTGAATGAAGTAACACTTCACTACGTGAGTTGTGTGTTGGCAAATCGGTGGTAGTTTGGATTAGGACACTTGTTTGCTTGAAGTATACTGGCCATGCAATCTTGTGCAATCTTATGCATGAAATGTTAAGTTTTCTCCCTTGGTTGGAAACATGGAGGAGTGCTATGATTGCAAACACAAATAGGGGTGTCTCATGCTAGCATAATGTGGTGACATCTCCCCGCTATAAAATGGTGACATCTCCCCGCTATAAAACTACATGTCTGTACATAAACCAAAAATCTTTATTGTTCTCACAGTATACAAAACATAAACATCATATACATAAGAATATAGTGATGGTCATGCAAATATGAACATTCTATAGAAAATTATACTTGGAGATATACGTCAATCAATCTTGGTAAACATCCCTCTCCTCAGCTCTTTCTCAGTGCTCCCTTGTACATTTGTAGCCTTCACTTGTAACTAAATAAACTTAGTATAAAATTGAGTTAGAAACCTTCACACTTCCCCTACTAGATGGCCGACAAGTGCTGCACTAGAGGAGAGGAATGAGGCACCGAGCAACCTCCATTAATAGTCAAGCTCACACACATTCTACATAACATATGTGCATACAATACAACATAGTATTGGCATAGTCCCTACCAAAGTGGACAAATAGCTAACACACAGTCACAGATATAATCACTATTAGACATAATCAATCATATATCCATTTCTCTACACAGCATGCATTTCACTATCATGCCCATGCACTTGTATCCACACCAAACCATCAAGCATTACATAGACCACACATTCATAGATCAACCACAAAATATATTACCATTATTATGGCTTACAAAGCAATGCTAATGTATACATAACTCATGTGGTTGCTATGCCAACATATACACATAATCCATGTAGTCATTAGCATATCTGTACTTAGTATAGCATGTGAAATGTTGCTATGAGTATTGATAATTAATTATTTCCTTGTAGGCCTTTTATTTACCTGATCGGTACTAGGGTTCGTCAACCTATGACCTGCAACCACCAGCCTTCTAGAGGATTGGCTAAAGGGACATATGTAGGGATGAACACATCTACACCTTCTTTCTCTCAAGATGAGGCGTGAGATAGGAGCCTCACTAATGGATCATAGTGGGGGTCAATTCATAACTCCAGGGTATCTCATCCCCAACTGGTCTACACCCTTATGCTATCACCACTCACCAATGATTGCTACAAGTGTCGATGCAAAGACATGTACTAATCTAGCCTAGCTTAAGCTATCACATGTTACAAGCACAACACATTTCCACATTTATCTACACATAATAGTCACACTTGCTCCATGAAGACAATACCATAGCATGGCATAACAAAATTTTTTACCACAAACATACTCTTTGAACTACATATAATGTTATTAAAATGACCATTGATGTAACCTTCAAAACCATAGAAGCCAAAAGATAAAACAAATCCCATAATTAGAAAGTATGTAAAAAGAGGATTTCAACGACACCAATTTCACCTTTTGGACTCCTAGAGACAAAGTTATGTGCATTTACAATTTAGTAATAAAATAATAAGTAATGCTATTTAATTACTATAAGACCTAACTAAACTTCCTAGAAGCACTGAAATTAAAACCATATATAGAATACATAATATTGGTACTACAGTAGCCATTACAACATCATAGCCAATTTCCATAAGTCCTAAAGCATTCAATTCATTACATACCATATCATGCACAACCCATAAAACATAACCACAAATTTGGTAGTTTGCAAAATTATACATCCAAACTTAATCTTTAATGTATTCAACCCACATGGCCCCATCCCATGATTGTGTACACTAATCCACCACAAAAATAGAGTGAAAAGGTAGAGACAACCAAGCAATTAAATTTGCCAAAGCAAAAAGTCTGAAAAAAACATAAAACTCTTAGAAATTTGGCAAAACTTCATTTTGCTCCAAACAATTTTCATGCCTACGTTTATGTGATAAGCAAATATCATACCCACATTGATGTGACCGCAACAATCCTTAATCCAAGTTCAGAACAAAGAAAATTTGGTGCAAGGACACATGTTCTAATCCCCTTGTTCTTCCCTACATGTGTGTTTTGTAGGTTTTGGGCTCTATGGAGACATTTTAGAGGTCAAGGAGATGTCTTGTCAGGGAGTTGGGATTTCATAGGAGATGTTTGGAACGTGGAGGAGACATCTTTGTTAAGAATTGAGTCTTTGAAGGAGGCATCTCTCATTGACAGAAGACGTCTCTCCATAGTGGAGATGTCTTAGAGGAGTCATCTCCCAAACAGAGGAGATGTCTTATTCGAAGATGTCTTTGCTAGGAAGGGATGTCTCCCCTATGCAGGAGACGTCCCCACATATAGGAGACATCTCTCTTGAAAGTTGGTTTTTTGTAGAACATGACTTGAGGAGGCTAGAGATGACCTATACGGCTAGGGAAACTTCCGGAATTAACCATTCCAAGTTGGGAAACAACCGAGAGAAGGTGGCAAAAGATAGAAACACCGTGGGAACTCTAAGTGGAGCTTGTGAAAGGTTTTCTTAGGTTTTTGCCTAGTTTTTTAAATAAATATATTGTTGTTTCATGCTTGTAAGAAGATGGAGATAAGGAGAGAGGAGATTTCATGTAAGTTATTGTGGTGAACTTGGGCAAGAGAGTGAGAGAACACATTGAGTGAGTGCATAGAGGTTGCAGCTCCAAGGTCAATTGTGTTGTCTTGGCCTGTGTGTTCTAGTCTTACTTGTATATTGAGATCTCAATTCTGGGTTGTGGAAGAGATCCTCTATTGGTTGTGTCTTGCATTAAGAACAACCATTGTGTGGTTGTAGAGCCTCGTGTTCTACAACATCGTTTGAGTGTTTTTAGGAAGTTTGGATGTTTTGTGGGTTTTGGGAATCCTGTTGTAATCTTTTATTTGAATAATGGAAGATAGCTAGTTTTCTTGTTTTTTAGCAATTTAATTGTCTTTTCATAATATCTGGATTTAGTGTTGGAAGGTGATTTTCATATTAGAGTGACCTTGCTCCAAAATCCATCCTTGAGCCCAAAATTCACAAGAAGTGCAAAAGTAAGAGATATGAGCTCAAAATCAGTTTCTATTCACGGAAACATAGAAAACCCAAATTCTCTGGGTATGTGGTGAAAAGTGCGATGGTATAAAAAAACAGGATAGTTTATAAATTATGTATAAGACATGAGCTTTTTATAAAGTAAAATTACATTGCTTTCATCTTGCACATACTGTGCAATTACGAAACTGATCTACTTTTGCTTTTTAATTAATTTTTAAAAACTAAACTTGTTTTTATAAGTTTATTTCTTTTATTTCCTCTTCACCTAATACCTCACACTTCAAATATGCATAACAAACACACTGAGACTCAAAATTAGAATTCGTTTGAACCTACAAGATCCATATTAAACACACTACACATCCATATGCTAAAATTACAACCAAGAATGATGCAACATAACACTACAGTTCAAATGCATAAATACCAAAATCATACATATAACATAATACATACCAAATAGTTCCTCTTGTACCCCAATCCAACATGCTTGGTAACCACACCACCTATCTAACACATCACACAAGACTAGTGTATATAATTATGTTAGTCAAGCATGTAAAGACATCATAATCATAACATAAAAGCCAAAACATCATAACATATAAAGCACGATCATAACAAACTAACTCATCCTTGATAACCCACTGAGATCATACACAATGTATAAATCATAATGATAATGCAATACCCAATGCCTACAGAAGGGGTGTAACATTGCTCTTCCCCCATCTCCTCTTCTATAACTTTCATCTTTAAAATAATCTGCTTGATCTTTTTTTTTTTTTTTTAAATTGCATGGGGTATAATGCATGTTTTAAGGGGCTTTTCAGCAAGAAGTTTGATATGGAGTTCATTTCCCTTCTGAACAAGATGAATAGACTTTGTATGGAAAAGGGAAAAACCTTGGAAGTCATCAATAAGCTTCAAGGAATCAAGAAGATCCTTAACAAAGACTGCAAGTAGCAGTGTATTGTTTAGGCCTTTCTAATTAAAAATGCTCAAGTAGTTCCCACCCATGATTAGGTTATCACCACATTGTTATTAGATGATAGGCTAAACGGTATGAACTTTGAAAACCTTTTAGATGTTCTTATACATCTTGGCAAGCAGTACACTGCTTGTACTTGGGGGGGAGCATGGAAATAGATCCCTCATATGTTGAGGTAAACTAAAACAGTAGTAGCAAACAATGAGATTCAAAAAGCAAAGTTAGGCAGAAGCAAACCTAGAGTGGCAAGAAGAACGAGTCAAGAAGAAAAATGGAGCTCAAACTACAAGAAGAAAACATGTTCTATAAAAGATGTGGTAAAAAGACCACTATGCATTTGAGTGCAAAACTTCATATGATCTTATGAAGAAGAAAGGTTAAGCACATTAGGTGGAGTAGATTAGGTACAAGTCAGATTCTAGGGATAGTAAATGTAAGTCTAGCACTTTGCATGGTATTGACAAAGAACAACTAAGACCTAGATTTGATAATTAGGATTAATATGTTGCAATTGGTGATCAAGTTAATGTGACTGGTTGTGCAAATTCTGTTGCAACATGTGAAGTAGATTGTGACATCATGGATATAGAGTTAACTCAATATATGACTCCTATAAAAAGACATATTCTATAAACTAAGCAAAAAGCGTTGTGGATAAGTTAGAATAACAGGTACAAACTCATAGTCAAAGAAACAAACTACAGTTGTGTGCATAACCAGGACTCTTGGTGATAAAGTGAGATCCTATTACTTGAAGCATGATGGCTAGACCTTTTTGTGACATATATGTAAAGCTTTCAATCCTTAGAGGGTGGAGAAGTGACCTAAATACGATGACTTGATAGAAAATCTTGGAATTTGTAAGAAGGTGCTTATAGCAAAATTGCACTATGCAAACAACATGGATAACAAGAACCACCACTTGCAAAAGTTTAGCAGCTAGAGTGGTAGGATGTATAGGACTCTCAGTCTGACTTCCATGAAGTGGTTAATGGATATGTTTTTCAGAACCCCATAGGTTGGGAACATTGCAAAGCTTGTCAGGTGTTGAAGATCTCAACCTTGTTCTCAGCCCTGT
>MNCI01036913.1:2129799-2246304 GCA_015680685.1 Gnetum montanum
GGCTGGCAGGAAAAACAAAAGAGCAAAGAAAGATTGGGATAGGATTGACCGAAACCAGTAGTTCACCCTAGAGGAACAAATCCCCATGCACCCAACAAACATCCAAAACAATGCTCCATTACTCCTGGTGGGATAGGCTAGAGTAGGCACATCTGGGTTGCACCTTGGAGTGAACCCAGTCAAGAATTTCCCTTTGGTGTTTAGAAGGCATGAACACAACAGCATGTTGGAACCAAATGAACTTCTCTTCCTTCCACTATCTCTCCTTTGCAAGCAAATTTTGTGTTTTATCCAAGTGGAACCTAGCAGCAACCGAGCAAATGTAGCATCTTAGCATGGTCTAGGACACATTCTTGTTGATGTCCATAATGGTATAGGGGGCAATGTTCCTCTAGGAACCAACTTCTAGCTTCGCACTCATGGGTCTAATTGACCCACTCACTCATCTGTTGCTCTCTGAAAAGGGCCCTAGCTCTCTATGCTTTGGCTTCTTCCTCCAGTCGTTTCCGATTTGCCTCCTCTTAGAGGATTTTCACCTAGATCTCCCACCTAAGCTCCTCGTTTCTTTCCTACCAGATACTGGCCTCTAGATGCTTGTGTTGTCTTTGCACCTGCTCTGCCTACGTTTGAAGTTGGCGGCTCTTAGCCTAGGCCCTTGCCTGAACATCTAGTGCCTATTGGATCATAATCGCCTCCCATCTAATCCTTTCCTCCTCATGGACCTTGGCCTTAGTTTCTGCCATTGCTTGATGGAGTTTGTGTTCCAGATCATTGGGTCCCTTCCTTCTTTCATCCTTAGCATCCATCGAAACCTGAACTTTCCTCTAATGTTGTGTGGAGGACTAGTCCCTTGAAACCCCCAAAGCTAGGGCCGAGGAAGATGAGGCAACCTAACACACACGTTGCCTACAGGTAAAAGGGATAGGGTGAATAGGAGGTTTCATAGGATGCACAACCCTTCATAGAGCCAGAATGAGTCCCAAGTGCCTCCCCTTACGTTCACAACACAAAGATGCTAGAAAGAACTTGGGGGTATTCATCAGCCATGCATCCCTCATGCAACGCAGGAAGGCAAAGTGAGCCCCTTGTAGCTTCCAAGCATTTTCGGACTACACGAAGTAATGATCAACCAATTCAGCCGTCTCCTACCAGAGGGGAGGCAAAGCAAACCATAGAACTTGCTTGCTAGCAGTCTTAGGGACCAACCTAGCGAAGAAGTCTTGAGCATCTTGTAGGCCCCTCTTGGTAGGTAGAATGACCTTCACTGACACTGACATCCCCAGGTAGGTTGCTAGTGCCTTTGTAAGGGTAATTTGAACACCTCTAAAAATAGTTGCAGCTCCTTGCCATTGTTGAAAGAAACTTTTGTCGGGAAAGTCAAGTTCACCCACAAGATGCAGCAACAGTTCATCCCATTCCATTTGCATCACTACGTTCTAGAGTTGCCTTTTCTAACAAAACATCTTTGCCTTCGACTTTAACGTTAGCGTAACCCCCATTGTTGCAGTCACTTCAACCCATAGTCTACGTGTTAAGAGAGTGACTTGCGTAGGGACAGAATAAGGTGTGGCGTGGAAAATTCTGGTGTTGCTAGCTTTCCAAATTTGTGACACAACTATGGTATGAAAGGAGTCCCTAGACACATGCAAGGTTAGATTGGTTTCAACTTTAGTCCACACCTTAGTATTGAACAAGCATTGAAGAAAAAGATGTGCTATTGACATGGTGCATGAATGACATAATGGGCAGTCATCATAATTGATCACCCCTTGCACTTAAGTCTTGCATGTAGTAGTAAAGCACCATGCAAAATAAGTCAAATGAAACATTTGATTATCTTAGGAAGCCACCCCCTCCAAAAGCATTGCACTCGTCCTAATCTAGGTACTTGAGCTTGATGGTGTTCCTGGGCATCAATCCCATCATTCCCCCATGATGCAACTTGTGAGCATAAGCACAAATGTTTTGCCACATGTGGGAGTCCCTAGGTGCCATCATCCAAGGTGTGTACGTAGAAGTCATGATATGGGCCCATTGTAGTTGGCTCCCTGAGTCTTGCATCAGTCAATTGATCATGGTCTGATGCCCCATCAAAAGGACATCTTTAAATTCCAGCACCCTAGGCCTCCTGTAGCTTTTGGCCATGCCATAGTATCCCAACACACTAAGTGCAGACGATTCCCACCTTTCTTGCCAAGCCAAACAAAATTCTTGATGATTTGGTTGATTTTATTGATCACCCCTATTGGAAGAGGGGCAATAGAAGCAATATAATGGTAATGACAAGCAAGACAGAGGAGGCCAACATGATCTTACCTTTGCACGTGAGAAACCATGCAATCTAGTGCTCGATCTATGATAGCAGTCGTCAAATCAACTATGTTCATGTAACTTGGTTGTTCCACGTGAACATGGGAATACGCTAGTAAGATTCATGCTTCAAGCTTGGCAAGATTCCAAGAGATTGGCAAACTTGTTGTCTAATTGGTGCTTCTGTGTGAAAAAAGTGCACCAGAGACTTTCCCCTATATGGTTGTAAGCTAGTTTCTTGTGCTAGATGGTTTAGTGCTTGATTAATAGCTTGAGCTTGTAGCATTGCGGCCCTGGTCATGATAATTATCATTAGTGTAATATTCAGTAATGCATGTAGTGCTTGCAATTTTAAGTCCTTGAACATCCTCCTCTCTATAGTACATTTGCATGGTGTCCATGATGATGAGAGGGTTCCCTTATTGCAACCCCTTGGTGTGGTAAGAAAACCCCTAGAGTTGACCACATAGATCCAAAGAATAAGCACCAGTTTTTTGGATGTTGATGTAGAGGTCCACAAAATGTTGGTGAATCCCTTTCTTAAGCATGACCTTCCTAAGTGCTTGCCATTGAATAGTATCATAAGCTTTTGCAATATCTAATTTAATGGACATACTAGGGAATTTAGATCATTGGATAGAGTGGACCACCTATAGTAGGAGGATCTAATCTTGAATAAACCTCCCCTTAATGAATCCAACTTGGTGGGAACCAACCAAGGCAGGCATTAGTGGTTGAAGACGACACACCAAATTTTTTGTGAACACCATGAGTAAGGTGTTGCATACCCCAATCGGTTGGTAATGAGTAGGGAGTGTTGGGTTGGGAATCTTAGGCAATAAGACGATTCTAGAGCAATTAATCTCCTTTCTGATTTGTTCCCACCTAAGTGTATGATTGAAAGTATCCAACACATTTTGCCCCAAAACATAAAAAAACTCTTGAAAGAATTCGATGGGCAGCCCATTTGGACCTAGGGCTTTGATAGCCTTAAGTGAAGCCTTAGCACAGGAGATCTTTGCCATGGAGATTGGGGTAATGAGAGAGATATTATCTGCTTCACTAACAACTTTTTGGATCGGAATATAAAGAGGGGAGGAATCTCCCCTAGACCAAACAATATGCCAAAAATTTTATATTTCTTGAGTAATGTCATGTGGTTTATGTAGGTAGGTCGACCCTCTAAAAATGCTATTAATTTGTTTGCCTTGACAATTAGCCTGGGTTGCTACAAAGAAGAAATAGGTATTATGATCCCTCTCTTTGAGCCAGTGCACCCTTGATCTCTCCCCCCAATATTATTCCTCCTCTGCGTCCAATCTTTGCAGCTCCACTAGTAGGTTATGCTCCTCTTCATCCCAAAGTTTCCTATTTTCCTACCTAGATTGGATGGCAGCCAGTTGTCATTGAAGACAACTCCTAGTCCCTAGGAGAGAGCACTTTTGGGTCGCTTGCAAGCTCTTAATCCATTTCTTAAAGTAATCAAGGCCTTGATTGAGGAAGTTCCTTGGGTTAGCATTGGTAGTAGGATAGAGAGCTCAGGTATCTTCAACCAATGCAACCAATTTTTGGATAGCTAAGCCTGCTCAAACCGAAAAGGAGCTTGTGGGGTTGTCCAAGATCTAGTAATTGAACAAACTAGTGCCCGGTGGTTTAAGGCTTGTTGTTCATGGCATTGAACCAGAACCTCATATCTGGTGAGCAATTCGACATAAATCTAGGCTCTATCAATGTGGGACATGACACGATATTAGCTACTCTTCCTATTGCTCCAAGTGAATCGACATCCCTGAATGTCAAGATTCACCAGATTATGCCTCTGCAAGAATTGCACAAGCTCCTAACTTCCAGGGGGAGATTCAAATCTAGTGCTAGTACTCATCTTTTCCAAAGAATGTAGGTGTTGATTGAAATCCTTGATGATAATCCATGATCTTGAATAAGGGATTAGCCTTGCAACCTTGATAATCTCGTGTAGCCTATTATTGCAAACTTGAGGCTTGTAAAAAGTCATGATCCAAAGACCCTTTGCAGGAATGAACACGGTGAGGCTCTAGAACAACTCATCTAGCACCATAAAAGGGCTTTTGGATAATGTAGCCAGGCCTCCAGCTTGTCTGCAACAATGCACAAAATGATAGTACAACCCTACCATTGCAGGGTATGACGGTTAGTGGTATTTAGCTTAGTTTCTTGTAGACATACCAATGAACACTTTTCTTCTTGCGCCAATTGCTTAAGGGTATTTCTTTTGTAAGGGGTACCTTGTCCCCAGCAATTCCATGAGAGAATCTTCATGGTCTACTCATAGATCGTTTCTTATAAACCTCCTTGAGGGTTTGCTAGGACCCAAGGTCGATTTGAATTGTGTTTTCTTGGTTCGTAGCGAAATGTCCGAGGGTTGTCCAAGCCACTTAGGCTCATTGTCACAAGGAACCCTTGGTAGTCTTCTATGAAAATCCTTTGGGCAACTGAATCAAATGGAGGCTCGGAAGAACCCCTCACCGTAGACACCCAATCACCAAGCAAAGGAAGCTCAACCCTTAGTAAGGTTGCCAGGGAGCTATCAGATGGATCCTCCAAAACCAAGGCTTCAGCAAGGCTTGTGGGGGTTTTGGTTTCCACCGTATCCTCAGTCGAAGCGTTGATATGCAACTTATGGTCCACAGGGGGGTCATAGGGCCCTAAGGAGCCATTCGCAAGTTTAGACTTTGCCTTCAAGTTCTCATTAGAACCTAGTGAAGACATATGTTCTAGCCTTGTTGGAGGGGGAAGGGGGGAGAGGGGCCAACAACGATACGTTCCCCTTTTTCCCCACCAGCCATCACCCACCCTCATCCATGTTCATTTTAGGCCCTTTCAGTCCCTTCATGGGAGCCTTTGGATGTACTCTACACATGAGTGTAGTGGTTTGTCTTTCCTTAGGTTGCAAATGCCATCTTGCACCCACAAGCTTCATAACTCGGTACAAGCTTTGTTTGCAGAACATTCTCATATTCCACATTCAGCCATTGTTCTCTTGAGGGCAAGTCGATAATAACTTCCTTCAGGAGTTTTTTAGGGGATAACGATCCCCACACATAGAAGTAGGCATAGCCCATGTGTTCCTTCCTAGCGGTGAATTTATCAAAAGATATAAATTCCCCAAATTGTTTAGCCAAAGTCCTTAGGAAACCTTCCATCTAGAGCTCCCGTGACTGCCCCAAAGATTCACACCAAGATAGGAGCACAGAAGAACATCTTTGTTTCCTTATGAGCTCCTAGGCACCAATAAGTAAGCACCAACCCACATGCCCCAAAAAACTAGGGTCCCCCCAAAAGGACCCTATCTCTATTTGTAGGAGACTAAAAAACGAACAGTAGGAGATTCCCAACAAGAGACCTTACTTGGACCTAGTCAAGGGCCCAGGTAGTAGCTGTCCATTTTCGAACAAGGTTAAGTGGAGGCTTGGACCCTGAGGAAACAAAATGGCCAATAAGGCTCAGCTTCATCGTATGTAGGCCCTCTTGGAGAGGGTCCTTAACCCGCAACCTCATGGTAGCCCCTTCTTGAACATGGCATCAATGCCCCCCGTGCTAGGCTACCACGCCCCAAACTCTCCATCCTTGGGCCATTGGTCCGTCCCTCGGCTATTGTCCTCAGCACCGCTCTCGCCAAAGGGCCCCCTACTCGTTGTGCCCCCACCTACTACCTTGTTAAGGTTCTCTGTGGTACCTCCACCCTTGCGCCCATCTTGTCTACTCTGCTTTGCTTCCCCCTCGTGCTTGCCATGCATGCTTGCACTCCCATGACCGCTACTCTTGCTCCTGCTCTTGCACATGTTCAAAATCATTGATAGCAAAATATATCTTAATTCAACCTATTTCAATTATTTTGGCTTCTAATACCCCCCCATATTTGGCATTATTACATCATAAAAACTTAATTGTCCCTCTTTTTTTTGAGGCGAAATTCTTGTGACTCATTAGAACTTTATTTTAAAGACATAACAACTATTAAAACAAAGAACTTTGAATATAACCTGAGTTGATTATTTTATTTTTTGTATTTTCATTATGATTGTTGTTTGTAGCTTACGTAATGAAGCATGGATCATGTATCTTGGTTTATGTCTAAACTTCTAAGATAATTTTAGTTGTATTTTAAATCTTATTTCTTTAATGCATGTGGCTTGTTGGTTTTCACATTCTACAAGTCACAGGTTTGATTCCAAGGGGTTAGTGCTAAGGTGCACAAACATCATGCAAGAAATGGTCAAAACTGAACCAGTCCAACAGTTCCTTAGTGTCTAAGATGTAACTAAACACAGCTTTAGTTTCATTTTTCTTTATTAAAAGTTTCTTTTTGCTTGAAAAAAAGGTTTGCTGGATTTACCTTAATAGATTTATTTCATTGTTGTTTGTCTGCTGGGGGCATGATGGTTTTATTATTGTTATTTCTATCAAGCATATTGATGGTCTTGACATTAATGAATAGTTGTGTAGATTTAAGTGCAACACCTGCGAGCCTCATAACTGTGGGCATTCGGCTATTATTTTTGAGATGTTGATTAGTTTGGCTCCTACGTAACTGCTGTAGGTATTGTTAAACTAGTTGGGATTCCATTGTTATCTATGTGACACATTGATGTGCTTGCTGAACAGCTAGCGTTCACTTTTTAGTGTCGGTATTTTTCATGAATTTATATGTTTATCCTTGGTATGATGATGCTGTGTATTTTCCTTTTGCTCTTTCGATTCACCTGTGTTATGCATCTTTCACAGCTTCATTAAAATGAAATTTTGTTTGCAGTATAGAGAAATATTATTCAATATTGCTTTATATTTTTATATGAAATAAAATATTTTCTATGGAATACTTAGCTAAAAGGAATCTATTTGTTTGCTTTTTCTAATATAGAATGAATCATGTTTTTTTCTTGTAGCAGAATAGGCCAGCTTTTGTATGAAAATTTTTCTGTGACTTATATATTTTCTAACCAAAATGCTGTTTCAATGATCTTTAGATTGACATCAAAGCTGCAAAAAAGGCAATAATTGATGGTGAGGCATCACAGATAATCTTCTACAATAACAGCTTCAGGATAGACTGATATTTATTTATTTTTCAAATGAAAGCGTAGGGGACACAAAATAAATTCAATTTTCGGATTTGGTGAAGTGGCATGAACTATTTATGGTTTGACGTTGGTTTAACGTTCTGTTCCACTTAGATTATTTAAATCATGACGTGTTACGACTCTTTCTCTAGGCTGTTTATTGGCACTTATGTAGATTCAGACCGTAGGAGCTACAAAGGTGGATTATTTGAAGAATGAAATTAGCATGTATCGTTTCATTTCAAAGCTCTTTGTTGTTGTTGTTGGAAATAGCACTTCTGGAAATCGATGCAATGAATTTGTTTAATTGTTATTAACACCAAACCATCACATGCAAGCGTATTCCATGGTTTTCATGAGGTATTTTATTCCAGAGACACCAGAATCGCCGAATTTTTCAATGAAGTGACGTTTCCTAGTTTATAGATAAGAGGTAATATAGTTGCTTCAAAAATGTGATAGTTAAATACTCATGACGTAATCCACAATATACCGGTATCAATGGCTAACCAATATATAAATGACAATTGCAAAACAAAGTAAAGACACGAAACTCGAAAATCTTAAAAGCATTTCCTCAACGCTTTAAAAAAATAGTTGCAAACATTAGTAACATTTTGACGGAGAACATATGATACATTTAACTCATTTTAGAATTCAAGACATTAATACTAAAAATGTACTTGAATTCGTTGTACAATTCTCATAAACTGTTTATAAAATGCGTGGTTTATAATAGCCCCTCTTAACGCTACAAATGCTGCTTTTTAAAGCTTAGGAATTTGACTATAGAGTCATGCCTCTTACATAACTGTTTTTTGTTAAGGAAAATAAATAATTACTTACTGTGACTTGCTTACCAAGTTGCAATCTTGATTGTAATCTCCGCTGCTATTTCTTTGAGATTCCACAAAATTCCTTGTGATGCATTTTTCACATTTCTGAGTTTGATAGTGACGAACGATGTAAGTCACCATACGTCTTGAAGAAAACTCCATCTTATATTTCTGAAAGATGGCAAGTCTGACCAAATGTTGGGTTGGATGTTCCACTGATTCTTTTAAAAGCTACCGTAAGCTCCTGCAGTTGCAGTATGGTTTGCAATGCTACTTCTCCTACTCTGTAAACTCAATATCTATTTGCGATGACTTAAAAAGATGCCAGAAAATAGCTATTCTATGTATACGTGTAGGAGCTGCAGGTCAACCAACCTCTAAAAGTCACTAAATTTTTCATCCATTTTTCCAAGTATTGACTGTTAGAATGTTAATTTACAAGTCTTTGACTTATGATATATGATTTTCTGAACCAAATATGACCTTAATCTTTTAAATGCATGTCTACATCTTACACACTTGTTGAATTGATGTTGTGATGACTTTCACATGTATACTATTTCTTACACATCACCAAATTATGAAAGAAAATTGGCATTTACAAGGCAATGATGCAAAATTTGACTCAAACTTATGCAATCATTTTCTAATTTAGAACATTGATATATGTTTGTATACACAAAATTGTATGTTAGAGTTTTTTTTAAGAGAAGGGTTGGGAATATATTATAGCTGAGAAAACAGAACCAGGATATTTGAATCAAGTGGAGGACACTTCCCTGTGAAGCAACGTCAAGGGGAGGACTACCCTTGAGAAGGGGATAGAGTCCCCACATCAACAAAAACCATCAGAAAACAACATAACATCCTGCAACAAGGGGAAGAGACAAAATTACCCAATACCTGGGCCTTTTGGACAGTTGCTTTCAAATCTCCATCCCAAGAAACCAATAGACTGCATTGGACAACCCTTCTTATTCTTGTGAACTTTACCATCAGATGGATCAGGGAAGCTTGGTACAAGGGCAACATGGCCTTTTCTGTGTGTGGGCTGTGTTCAAAATAGTCCTGTGGTGCTCACAAAACATAAAAGTTGTGGCTTTCTAAAACTCTTTGTATTGCTCCTCTTTGCCTCTAGGTTCTTGGCTTTGTTCGGGTGAAGCTTGCTGGATGTGGTGCAAATAAACCTCTGTAGCCCTGCCTAGGACACATTGCAATTTACCCCCACGATTATGTATGGGTACCTTTCCATACTTAGCCAACATCTAGCATTGGAATTTTGGGCAGTGTCCTAATTGATTTTCATTTGTCACTTCTCTAGAAAAGCTCTAGCCCCCTATTCCTTCCCCTCCTCCTCTCTCTTGAGGTGTTCTTGCACTTCCTTGAGCAAGTCCTTCCTAATTTGTGCACAAAGTTGATCCTCAAGTGCACTTTTGAGGGTAGCTTCCCTCACCTCCTACTAGCACCTTTCCTCCTTCATGGTTTCCTTTTGTCACAACTCCTCTTGTTGTCTCCTAGTCAGGTTCTCTTGTTTGTGTTGCTACAATGTAGCCTCCCACCTCTCTTGTTCCTTTGCTCTAACTCTAGCCTCAATCTCTGTAGTGTCCCTACAAAGGTCTACCTTGAATTTGGATTGGAGCTCTCAATGGATGTGGCCTTTAGCTAGCAACATTTGTTTTCGGAGGCACATCTATTGGTTAGCAGTGAAGCCTTGCCAGTTAGAGCTCTCACTAGCCTTTGCAGCCCCTCTTGCTCATCCACCATTGCTAGGGCAAAGGAGGATGCCCCTTCCTAGGTCCATTTCTGTCATTTGTAGATTACACTATATGAGGAAGGTTTCATAGGTGGCGCTCTAGCAGCTGCGTAGCTTGCCAAAGAGAGAGTGATTACCTTGTCGCCCTTGACAAAGAGAAGCAAGGAAGAATTTGGTAGGTTAGTTGGCCATCTAAGTTGCATGCACCTAGGGAAGGCAAAGTGCACTTGCAATTTCTAGATGTCACTAGACTGGACAAAGAATTGTTCCGTTATGTTGCCACAACTATGGGAGGGTTGACTTGGCAACTTGACCACTCCTCGTTTTTAAGACTAGCCCATTGAACAAGCTTTCTGCATCTTGTAAACCCCACCTTGTGGGCAGTACAACCTCACTTGCCGTAGGTAGGCCTAAATACACCACAATGACTGTTTCCATGAGAGTCGCATAGATACCATAGACAATGGTGAAATCACATCTCCACCTCCTATAGAAAGGGGCATTTAAGAGGTTGAGTTCATCAATGAGGAGGGGAAGAAGGTCACCCCTCCTAATGCACACCACTATGTCTTAGAATTGTTGGTTGCTCTTGAACCCTTCGCAATTCGGTTCATACATAGGCGTGACCCCCATTGTCATCATATCCTTCTTCAACAACTGGTCAGCAAGTAGAACAATTTGCACTAGTTCCCTATGTAGGGAGACCTGGAAAATTCTTTCATTCCGTGTGCACCAAAGGGCCGAAAGCACCATTCCTGCCCAAGAGTCACTATGAAGTTATTGAGGGAGTGTAATACTAGATGTCCTCTAGATAGCTCTGGTAAAGGACCACAAATAAGTGAAGTGCTATAATGTCTTGGTTGCAATGTGGTTGAGGGGGAAGATGGCATTTATTGGGAGGTTGTGTTCCTTGAGTAAGGCCCAAACCAAGAGAGCACCTTGGAGGATGAGTCACATGAAGCATTTAATTTTTTTGGTAGTTGCCCCTGCCAAACGGTTTGCTATCCTTAAATAGGGGGTATTCACATTTCATCGTTTCCCATGGCTATCTATATAAGAGCCCGATATGGGCAAGCTTCTACATAGAAGTGTAGAGGTTGTGTGAAATATGAGAGTCTTGTGTGTTTGCATTCCAAGGTTGATATTTGCCTCTCAAGATAGCCACCCATTGTGCCTTGTTCCCATCACCTTGCATGCACTAGTTAATAAGTCCTTGGTAGCTCATTAGGATGGCAACCTCAAAACCTATTACCCCAACCCCCCAAGTGTGTTCTGTTGTGCCACATTTTCTCAACAAACAAGGTGGATCCAATCCCCTCCTTTTTCTCTCAACCAGATGAGGTTTCAGATGATTTGGTCCACTTTGCTAATACCTCCTTTCATAGGTGCAACCACACAAGCAACAAATTTGGCCATGGCAAAAAGGACTAATGAAGCCAATAGCATCCACGCTTGTTAGAAAATAAGAAGTCCAGTGTTCCACCTTGGTCTAGATCTTTTGGATAAGATGGGTCCAAGACATTTTCCTATTCCATGCAAACAAAGGCATCCATAAGTAGGAGTCTTGAGGAGATTTAGTAGGATTCTCAACATGCGAGATATTTTCCCTTTAACTATCACTTTCGTATAGCAAAAATGGATTGCAAACTTATCCCAATTAACAAGAAGATTGAGTTTTTGGGACATTCTTATGAGGGCTATGGCAACAACCTTTACCTGTGGCACATCTACCTTGGTGACTTGGATCATGTTGTCCACATAATGTTTGACAATACATGTGATTCCCTCAATGTTAAGTCCTCTAACTCCTTCAAACCTGCAATATAGATTCATTGTGTCCATGACAATAATAAACATGTAAGGTGAGAGAGGATCACCTTGGCGTAGCCCCCAATGTAGGGAGGAAAACCCCCCATAGGCATCAATTTATATCAAAGGAGTAGGCCTAGTGGCCTAGAGACTTATACACAAATTAACAAACTTTGGGTGAATTCCTTTTGGAAGCATAATGTCTTTGAAGAAGCCCTAATACAAATACACAGTATCATATGCTTTAGGAATATCTAGTTTAATACATATACTTGGGAATTTGGCTCTCTAGACCAAATGCATGACCTCTTGTAACAATAGTATTTGGTCTTGGATATACCTCCTCTTAACAAATGCAACTTGTTGTGTTCCCACAAGGGATGGTATTAGTCGTTGGAGTCGCATAACCAAAATGTTTGTGAATAGCCTAAGGAGTGTATTGCACACCCCTATGGGTTGAAAGTACACAAACTTTGTAGGGTTTGGGATCTTTGATATGAGCACAATCCTTGAGTAGTTGATCT
This sequence comes from Gnetum montanum, assembly GCA_015680685.1. NCBI lineage: Eukaryota > Viridiplantae > Streptophyta > Gnetopsida > Gnetales > Gnetaceae > Gnetum > Gnetum montanum. Next base: position 2,142,131 of record MNCI01036913.1, read on the forward strand.
CATGTTTGACCTACTCCCATTTGAGCATGAGGTTGAATGCATGAACAATATTGTCCTCCAAGATGTCAAAAAATTCTTTGAACTCAATTGGCCATCCATCTAGTCCTGTGGCCCTGGCAGTTTTCAAGGAACTCATGGCTTCTAAGAGCTCCTGCTTGGTAATAGGAGCAATCAATCTTTCGTCATCCTCATTTCGGATAGCCCGTCGGATTGGGATGGAGAAAAGGATGGGATCTCCCCTTGTCCAGACGTTGAACCAGTACTGTTGCATGACATGAATGATAGTGTGGGTGTCATGCACTATCTTTTCCCCCTGGGAGACATTGTGTATCCCTTTGGCCACCTTGTTGGCCTTTGCTGCGGCAAAGAAGAATCTTGTGTTCCTATCACTATCCCTTAGCCATTTTGTACATGATCTTTTTTTCCAATATTGCTCTTTTTCTTCTGATAATTGCTGCAAGTGGATAAGGAGATCATGCTCTTCCTCATCCATAGAGTCCTCAAGTTCCTGTCTAACTTGAATGTCCAGCAACTGTTGCTGCAGGTTAGCGCGATAGACTTTAAAAGTATATTTGTCAGTTATCTGCATTTTCTGAATTCGTTTTTTAATTGGAGCAAGGCCTTGTTTCAGGAAATCCTGAGGATTGCCCTACGAAGGGTACTTATTCCATATTTTGACACTAGTTGTCTGAACCAAGGTTTAGTCAGCAAAGTTCGTTCAGGCCTGAAGGGGGCAGTTCTTGGCTTATCAGTACCACATATGTAACAGAGAAGGGTCCTATGATCTGATTCTCTCCGCTCATGACAAGTGACAGAGATTCCATAGGTGAGAAAAAGCTTAGCACTCACCTAGACTCTGTTGATTCATGAAAGAATCTGATCTATCTCTTTCCTTCTATTGCTCTAGGTGACTAGGTGAAGTGGCAGTATTTGATGTCAGCATCCACCATGTTGAAGGTCTAGAGGCATTGCAAAAACTACTGGCTTCTTGGAGGTATGCCTGATTCCCCCGCCCCTCCCCCTTGGTCTTTTTCCACATATATAATTGCTGGTTGAAATCTCCTGTGAGGAGCCAAGCTTGCTAGTTCAGGATCTGGTCTGCCATACTATGTAGTTCCTGCATATGGTCATCCCAATCTCGCAGTCCATAGAAGTTTGTAAGCCACAATTCTTGAGAGGGCAGGAACATTGTTATACTCCATGTGGAGGTATCAACAATGTCCATTGGCAGTTTGGAGAGAGTCGCAAGTCTCCTACCCTTCTGTGATGATTCACAGAACATGAATTCCACTCCTGCCAACACAAGAGTTTTTGTTGTATGGTTTGGAGCTTAGTTTGTGGAAGACAAACTGTGTTGCAGTCTCTTTCCCACACCAATTCCTTCAAGGCACTTCTTTTATGGGGTTATCCCTAACCCCTGCAATTTCATGATAGGATCTTCATGGTCTGTTGGTAGATTGCTTCCTGTAGACTTCTTTTAGGGTTGCTTTTGTCCCTGAATCAATCTCCTGATGGGTCTTCTTGATCAACGTCTCCTGCCCATTTGGCTGCCTGGGAGTTTAATTTATTTGGTTTTGTTTAATTTCTATCAAAAGCTTTGTTGGTGAATACTATTTTCCAATGTTCTGATGCCAGCTTTCCTTACAGTAAAATTTTGACTGTAAATTCATAATATCTGCTTGTGTACTATGCTATTTTACTTTTACTCTTTCTAATTGTAGGTTTTCGGAGAACAGATGAACACCTTCTAAAAGAAAGTGCTACAGGTATGAGTTTGATTTTTGGGATGGTTGATTGTCTGTCCTTTTTTGTCTGGAACAGATAAAAAATATTAATAAAACAATATTTGAAGTGCAACCCAAATTGTCTTGGGGTCATAGAGATCAACGTATAGACATGATTGAAGTTCTATTGTAGAAGCTATCAAAAACAATGATAGTGAAGCAAACAGGGGTTAAAGCAGCCTTTCGAATGCATCAGACGATTCCTCTAATTGTGAATTCATGCAATGTGTAGACATGAGAAAGTAGCTGTCCTAACCAGTGGATAGCTCCTCAGGCAACTAGAGGTTTACTTTACTTTTCTCTGGACTTGACACTGAACTAAGTTAAACAAAGGAGATTTAAGCTTATAAACTGTAAAGTGTACTTTTTACGTTCCCCCACATAAGTTATGATGGATTCTCATGCTTGTACCTCTTTTACGGAACTTGGATTATCAGGACTAAACTAGTTTGGATTATCAGGGCTAAACTAGTTTGCTATCAAATAGAACAATGTGTTCTAGTCATCAATAACTGTGAGGCTTTCAATTGATGAATGTGCATAATGCAGTTATAACACTTGCAACTGCAGTTATAATATATATATAGATATATATATAAAGAATAGTTCTTGTACTTATATTGAGATAATTATAGTGGTGGCTGGAATTTAACGGTTAAAAGGTGCTTATCATCAGCAAATGATGTTACCTGAGCATATCACATTGTGCTTGCAAAATCAGAATTTTGATGTTTAATTTAAAATACAAAGCTTTTTTCAGAGGTAAATCTATGACCATTTGTTTGCTCTCTGTTGACCATTTAAAAGATCAAGCATGTGAGAATTAGGTTTTTGATATATGGGAAATGCAGGGTGTGAGTATACATACACGTATTTATGAAGGTCGTGCATGCATGTATAATATTCAATTCATCTTTTTGATGATGGTGAAAATTTACAAATTGAAGAGATGAGAAAATGTCCACAATTTTGCAATCAGGCACCAATTTCTAACCATGATTATAGTTATTGTGTCTGAACGGATTTACTTAAACATTTTGATATATGTATCTAAATTTGAACCAGGAAGCTGGCAGGATGGTGCAACTGCAGTTAGTGTTTGGATTCTTGGGGAAACGGTATGAATTCAGTTATGTTTGACAGCATTTTTAATAAATATAATTACATTTTGTTATGATCAGTAAAATTTGATTCGATGGTTTTGGTAGTGTTTTGTTCCAAATGATTATCTTGATTTTTCCCCCAAATTTGCTCAGGACCACATTTTGTGCAAAGTACTGAAATTTCTTCTTGCGTACATATGTTTTGTTTGTTGTCTAAGGAAATTTGATTAATTAAGTGCTTGAGGTTTGATGATAGTTTGTAGACAGATTAATATATTGATTTCAATGACTGGCCTTGAATCTGTACATTACAAACCTTTGTTACTTAGATTGTGATTATGTATGCTTTGTTGTTCTTTAAAGGCTTTGATCGCAAATATTGGAGATGCAAAAGCTGTTGTAGCAAGATCTGTACTTAGTGATGGCGTTAAAAATCCTGAAAGCAGCAATTGCCTAACAAAGGCTATTGTAGTNGGCCTAAGAAAAGGCTATTGTAGTCACTAGAGAACACAAAGCTATATATCCCCAAGAGCGAGCGAGGATTGAGAAGGTAACATAGATTTAGCCATTTGGGTTTTTCGTTAACTTTGTAAATGAATAGAGTTGTTTCTATAGATTGCTATCCAAATTTATGAAAATCATTTCCCTATTTCATATTTTTTTGGGTAAAATTTAGAATATGTTTTTTAACTGCATACCTTTCAAAATTTTTTAGTTACAGCAAGGGTGAATGAGATATAGGAAAGATATATATGATTATATTGGGGATATACCTCATGATATACATTTAAAAATTTAGGAAATTAGGAGTAATTGAGATGCTCTAGCTCTAAGGATTGCTTCATTTATGAAACTGGAGATTTTATTATGTCAGTAGACCCAAAGGATGTCTTGGATAACCAATACACCATGTCATGAAAAACAAACTCTAACTTAACTAAGTGGCTAATTACCACTGGATACAACAAAATTAAATCACATAATTTTTTTGCAGAGATATTTTATTTTTGCCTCAAATGTTTTTTTTTTTGTTTGGAAAAACTTTCAGGATAGTATTAACAAAATAGGTACTGAAAAAGTACAAATCAGGAGACAAAAACGGACTAAAAAGGTCCACATCCAAACGGCAAACAAGGAGCCCCCAGGAATGGGGCATATGAGTTCCAGTATTGCCAAAAGTGGGCATGACCAGCCTTGGAAACTTGCAAATAGGCTGTGAGTGGCCCCAAGTTGACGATAGTGATGCAAAGGAGCATCCCACACCAGGATTCAAAATAGCACACTAAAAAACTAAACCAAACTGATGAGGTGCTAAAATAATAGAAATAGACAGAACCCCCAAGCCGAACGATAGGGCACTATCCTCATAGAGGACAAAAAGGAAAACCATGAAAAACTCCCCCACCACTACAGGTGTTGGGGCAACTTGTCACAATGGCATTTGCAGCTCATGCAATTGCTGCTACAACATTTCCTCTCGCTTCCCACTTTGCCTGCCATGCCCTACTTTCCTCTGCTTGCGTGGCCAACACCCTTTTGAATAAGCATTGGATTTCTGAATTTGAATACAGAGTTCAAAGAATTTCGGACGAAAACCCTTCTAAAGCATGCTCTCTTTCAATGCCTCCCAAGAGACTATATCATAAGCCTTTGCTATGTCAAGCTTGAGGCACATACTAGGGAAATTCTCTACTTCAATGACTGCATGATTTCTTGCAATAAGAGGATTTGGTCTTTTGTATAGACCTATCTTTGATGAAACCTGTTTGCTGAGATCCAACCAGGACTAGCATAAGAGGTTGTAACCGAGCTACTAAGTTCTTGGTAAACACATGGAGGGGAGTGTTGCAAACCCCAATCGGTTGAAAGTATCTAGGCTCCATGGGATTATCCACTTTCGAAATTAGAACAATTCTGGAGCAATTAATTTCATGCCTCACTTGTCCCCATTGGAGCATCAGATTAAAGGCATCCAGCAAGTTATCCTCAACTATGTCAAAGAACAGCTTGAAAAAATCCACCGGCTATCCATCCAGTCCGGGGGCCCTATTGGGATGCATATATCGAAGGGCTTGTGAAATCTCCTACTTTGTGATCGGAGCCAATAAACTATTGTTTTGTGATGGCATTACTACCCTACTAATGTGGACAGAGAGAGAGGATACATCTCTCCTTGACCAGATTTTTGCCCAAAACTCTTTTAGGGTGGCAACCGCCTCATGGTCATTAGTAACCATTTGGTCTCCTTGCTTAAGGCCATGAATCTTCTTTGCTACCACATTGGCCTTAGCAGCCGCAAAGAAAAATTTTGTATTACGGTTGTCGTCCCGTAGCCACTTCGTATGGTGGTGCTCCTTCCAATATAGTTTCTCTTTAGTTGACAGTTGCTATAGATCTAGAAGAACTGCAGGCTCCTCTTGCTCTAGTGATTGTCCTTGCTCTTGAAGGTCTTGAATCCTACGTAACTTGACCAACAACTCTACTTTGAATTCTTTAAAAGCACACTTCTCACCTTGGTGTTAGTCTTTGATTTTTTGCTTCAAGGTAGACAACATCTGCTTCAGGAAATCTTTGGGATCCATATGGTTTGGATACTCTCTCCAAATGTCATAAACCAATTCTGCCAGTGAAGGTTTGGCCAGCCACGCTTTCTCCAATCTAAATGGCTAAGGCCCTAGAGAAACATTATTGCAGAGAGGACAAAGCAAGGGCTTGTGATCAGAAGCCCTTTGCTCTAACCCTTGCACACGTATCTCTTACTTCAGCAATAGAGCAGAATTGACCCACACCATATCAATTCGGGACATAACATAGTCCCTTCCTTTCCATCTGTTACTCTAGGTAAACTAACAACCTGTGAGTTGTAGATCCACTAGATCCAAATTTTTAAGGAATTCAAAGACTTCCAGACTTCCAAGAGGGGACATAGAATCATTTTTAGTCTTTTCCCATGGGAACATTCTTTGATTGAAATCCCCAATGATCATCCAGGTAGACTTGTTCAGGATCTTCAACACAATCCTACAAAGTTTTGTTAGGCGTGCTTTAGGATCTTGTGTTCCATAGAAGTTCATCACCCAAATATTTTGGTCCATTAAGAAAATTGAGATACCCCATCTTGAGACTTCAAGCAACTGCATAGTGACATGAGAAAGAATAGCTAAAACCCCTGACTTCCCAATAGAATCCACAAAAGGCTATCTACCACCCAGCCCACTCCAAACTTTGTTTTTGTGCCCTTACCAACTTGGTTTCATGGAGGCACACAAATCCACCTACCAACGATTAACTAACTCCTTTAAGGTACTTCTTTTGTAAGGGTTACCTTGTCCTTTGCAATTCTAAGGGATGATATTCATGGCTTATTGGTGGACCATTTCTTGTAGATCCCTTTCAGGGTCGTCTGGGTCCCCAATCAATCTCCTGTTGAGTCCTCTTGGTCCTTGACTTTGAAGTAGAGGGGCGGCCTATTTTCCTAGGACTGGCCAACACTTCAAAACTCACAGCCTCCTCTCGCTGCATAGCCGCCATGACTAGTTCCGTCGGGGGTTTGGAAGATCGCTTCTCGGCTGAAACCCAGTCCGTTAGAATTGGGGCATAGAAAGGAAAAGACTTCGTCCTTGTCGGCAATGGTGTGCCCTCCCTCTCATCCAAGGTTTGCAATGGTGAGAAATGGTTTGTCGGGAATGCAACCCTGTCCCGTTTCAGGAGGGGAAGAGGGACAAGATAGACCCATAGTCCCTCCCCATTCGGGAGAGCATTGCAGAACAGAAAATGAAGGAGGAACTAAAGGAGTTGGAGAAATGGGAGTAGACTGCTTCTGTAACCCGGCCTCAACCCCTCCCCATCCAAGAGAGGGAGCCAGAAAAACAGAAGTAGACTACTTCGATTGTCCAGCCTTACCCTCACCCCCTCTAACCCTTGCCTACTACATGCCTTAACGATTACCTTTAACTCTACAATCCACTGTCTTGTGATTCCCTTTAGCCAACAGAAATTCTAAAAATCTGTATTCTGAACCCTTACTATAAAATTTTTTTTAGTAGGTGTTTGTTGTTGTATTGGCTTGGACAAGTGAGGATTGTTTCATGAGGGCATGTGGGATTTGTTGTGAATTGTGAGTCATGTATGGAGTCTTTCATAAGTCATGGATCTAATTTTTGGTATGCATCACTGTTTTAGGAAAGCCATCAAAAGGAAGACCAAAAAAGACATTGGATAAAATGATTGAAAAGGATCTAAAGACATTGCAAATAAACAAAAATTTAGCTCTTCATAGAGATGTGTGGCAAACAAGAAATCATGGAGTTGACCCCCTTTTGTTGGGACAAGGCCATGATTATGGTGATGATGTGTTGGGCTTATGAGTTAGCATTTTCTTTGGATTATGTGCACTTGGTATTTCATGTTTTTGTGATCATTCTTAAGGAATGCTCTCCATCATTCTATCCAAGGCCTATGATCTCTTGTGTGGTCTGCAAGGGCTTAGTTCCTGGAGGTGCATTATGGTGATAGCCCTACCATTTTATCCAACCATGATGTTCTTCTTGTGTGGGCTACAAGATGCTGTAGGGTTGTAGGGACTTGATGTGTGATAGCTAGATGACAAAAGAGTCCAACTATGTGTGTTTTTTCTTGGTGTCTTTTACATAATGAAAAGTAAAGTGCACATGTTTTGTTTTGTTGAGCATTTTGGTGGTTAGTTTGGAGGGGGTTTTCAAGAGAGATTTCTATGTCTCAATACATTACTAAATGGTTCTTTGTTCAAGCCTACATTTCTCTCAATGTGAAAACATGAGAGCCTGGAAAAATTTAATAATGAAAATTTCAAAGTTTTGGGACCATGTTAATCCATCATGGTATGTAAGCTTGGTACTTTTCAGTTTTTACTTGTCTTTCCTTTTCATTTTGCAATTGAGCCTGTATAGTTCACTTATTTTCTAGCCTAAAATCTGAATTTTTAGTGTTTTGATGATGGCTGTCCCCAATTTAGAGATTGCTGCTTTTTGTTCCTTTCATGGATGTTGCCCTCTGTTTATTGTTTTCTGAATCCATATAATTTTTTTAAAAAAATGATAAACAGTACCCTTTAGAAGTCTGTTCTCTGTCCTTTGTTTTTATTATAAAAGATATCAGAGACCATCCACCCTGTATTTTAGCCTGAGGAAAAAAAAAAAAAAAACGTACATACATACATACATATTATGGCTGATGATTTATTTCCCATGATTCTGCCTTCCAACTAAAGATATTCCAAAAACTGAAAATACCTTAGGTTGAAGGAGGATGTTGTGCAATCCCCACATTTATGAATTGTTTTGGTATTATATTTTCAGACACATTTTAGGCCTCATTGTCCTCTATAATTAGATTTTTTTTGCCAAAAATTCAGGTCCTACCGTTAGACTTTGTTTGCCAAATTTAGTATGGTTTAAAATGGAGGAAATATTGATTGATTTCCATGTGTGAAAACTCATCTGGGACCACTGGTGTAAGGTAGTCACAACCCTTTTCTTGCCACAAATGAGAAGCAAACCTATGTGCCGTAACATTCCATTTTTGATGCATGAGCTAGTTCCTTATATGGCATTTAAGAACTTACTGGGAATGAATAGTTATCTTCTCTCTATTTTTAGTGAGGATAGTGGATCTTGGAAGCCTGAAGTCTACTTGGAGTAAGTCTTTGAATGCATAATGAATGTTTTGTACATTTTGTCATAGCTAAGTTTTTCTTTCATGCAAAGTAGAAAATTATTTATTAATTCTTGTTTCAATATGCTAACCACACTTATCAGCAATTATGTTCTTTTATTTGTGCAAAAAAAAAAGAAAGAAAATATATCTGTGATCATGTATATTTATTTGCTTTCCCGAAAATAAACCCACATGAATGATGATTAGAAGTCCTTTAGGCTCTAGGATAGGCAATTAATCTAAATTCACAGTTAAGAATTAGGTGGGTGACACATTTGATTGGTGTGTCTTGTGTGAAGCATGTAGTATTTATAGGGATCACTAGCTAATCATTTTAATAATAATATATTCATCCCTATACTGTGAATTAATGGGTTGCATTGTTTCTTTATTTTATATATACCTTGCCCTAGATGTGGAGATGAGCACCACTATCCAACCCAACCTGTACATAAACTCACTTCAGTTTAATATAAGGAGTTTTGGATTGAAGAGGGTTGACTTGCACAATGTTTGAAGGTTTTCAATGATTCTTTGAGTTGGATGACCTTCAATGTGAGAATGCAATGCCACATTGCATGGGCACAATTGTGCTTTTTTTTTTTTTTGAGAAACCTATATATTTTTTGATTTCGATCCATTGATTGATGCCTATTATAGATTAAATGATCTTATTTGGCATAAATATAATGAAGGTTTAGGATTACATCCAACTATATCGATTGATGCTATTTGTAAAACAAAACTTGAAACAAGTGAGTCCCACAAATGTTTGATGTTTTCTAGCTTTCCAAGTGATGAAAAATATTAGCAATCACCCTTGGCTATACTAGTCTTTGAGGTATCTTAGTACTTCTAAAAGTAAGCGATATGCAATCAATGCATCAATCCTTATAATTATGAGAAGTCGAAAGGTCTCGTGTCATCAACACCTTGTTTTGACTAATGAGGAAAGGAGGTATCTAGGCCCTGTAATCAACCTATCATTATAATGGTTCATATCCTTATTAGTTGCTAGTGTAAGTCTAGTGCCATGTTTTAAGAGGATTGAAAAAAATTTGTACTGAATATAGAGGGTGGTTATGAGGAGTCCTACATGAAACATCTTGAAACGTAAGGAACCACTAACAAATTCCCTTCAAAAGACAACAAATTTGTTACATGTCATAGGTAAATGGTAGAAAAGCACACACATAAAACTCCTTTATTTGAGCATGGAGGTCAGCAAGTATCATGTAATCACCATTGTCTTTGATGTAGTTGTGGGCCTCATTAATTTGCTTTAGCTTCTCTGCACTTTGTTCACATTTCTTCTGGACAAGTGATGCACTTTGTTCACATTCCTTTGGGGACAAGTGATGGCCTTTGCCAGGATGGAGAACAAGGGAATGCTTCTTAACAAACATGTTGAGGTCATGCAAACTAGATGTGGTATTTGGACTTAGCACTAGATATGGGTATCAGTTCACTTTCAACTACGCCTTGACCTTCTCTTCCTCAACCTTTCCGAGTCTCTCTCTGCAGAGTCATTGTTCATGTGTCTCATTACACCGTATTTGCTTAGCCACCACCTTCCAACAACTCACCTCCTCTCTCCTCTCTCCTTTTTCATAACTGCTAAAGACATTTTCTTCTTCAGTTTCTTGTAGAAGAGCATCCTCAAACTTGGTAAAGGCTTCATTATCTTGTGATGGCATAGGAGTCCTCAAATGGTTTGTAATGGCCTACAAAAGCTCTTGAGTTTCATTAAAGGTCTTATCCAATCTTCTTTTGCAAACCAAGCCAAGAAAGTGAAAAGGAACCCTTCCAAACTTCAAATAAGCCAAAAGAGATGAAATTTGAAGAATGATCAACGGTCTAAAGGAGATAAAGAATAAGTCATTTGCTCAAAAGGTAGCAATAATGATGGAAAATAGTTGTTGCGAAGTTCAACTGGAAGAAATGAAATGAATTTCAAACTCTTGCCATCTCAACGAGCAAGCCCATGAAGACTCCTCCAGTGGGATTGTACACATAAGGATTATATGAATTGATTAAACATATTTGATATTGTGAATTAAATTGGAAAAAGTAAGAGTTCCATCAGTAATGTAATAAAGCAAACAAACTTTGAAATGTATGAATTAGCCAAGATCACTGATGCAAAATTTTATTAGAGTGCTTAATGAGTCACTATGCTTCACAGTCCTTATCGTGAGGTGGTACATGTCAAACCAGCAACACAACCACTTTGTATAAAATGTTATTGGATCTTTTACCAAAGTTCATGCAAGGAACTGTGAACCAGACAACTAACTTTGTATACTGTTTTTAATGACTTAAAGGTGTCGATATTATGTTTATATCTTCATGGTTTTAATTGTTTGACGCTGTAACTTTAGATTCCTGGCAGTAAGAATTGTTGCTATAGTTTTGTATAAATGATATATTGCATTTTTGGTCTATAGTGAATGGAATGACTGTGTATATGAATGTTATTATGTCTTAACATATATGGCGTTTCTGTTGGTGAGCCTTTATATTCCCACATGTTTAGGCTACAAGGATAGATTCTTATGTTGGTGCAGTTGGGTATTTTTATAGTTCAAAATTGAAAAGGTAAAAATTGGTATGATTTGGGCTCATGACAATAATGATTACTCGAGGAATTCTTTGGAAACTGAAAAGCTGAAGTTATGATGGCATGAAACTTTTGTTTTATTTCATTAAGTTTAGCTTTTTAATAAGAATAGTCTCATGGAAATTGTTACTTTTCATGTAGTGGTGTTCTTTGGTAAGTGTCATAAAAATTTAGAAAAATCCTATTATGATAGGCTGGTGGATTCATAGCAGCAAATGGAAGGCTTCAGGGCCGACTTGAGGTGTCACGTGCATTTGGGGACCGACAATTTAAAAAGGTAGTGTTTTATGTGTGTGGGAGGTTCCATGAATCCGAAGTGGATTATATCAATTCAGTGCTTTCATTATTGTAGTAAAATTGCTGGGTTTTTGGAAGCTTTTGTTTTCGCGTACATTTTTTATATTCTATTATACCTGTATTTTGTGAAATTATTCTAACTGGTAATCGTTATATACAGAATTGACAATTCATTATTAGATAATCCAGTCTTATAAATGGGTGCTTTGGCAATTTGTACACAGGCTTATGAAACCGATTTTTCAATTCATGATGAGAAGCTTTTTTTTGGTGCAAAAAATTCAAGCAAATGTATTAAAGTTGAAAGCCATGAAGGTAAAGAACAAAACTGGAAAAAGTCCCTCAGAGAGGACTAAACCCCACGGACGCAGGGAATGGGTGTATAACCCCCATTGAGCTGAGAAAAGGAAAACAACCCACCCAACTGAACAAGCAAAATTAGCAACCCTGCAAACAAGACCAAAATAGGACAAATAAAGCACAGGGCAAGAGCAAACTTTTAAAAATAGCAACCCCACAAAAACTGTCCCCTGCCTAGGCCATCACATTAGCACATTCAAAACCGAAACAAACAAAACCCACTGCCCTAATAGGGCACCCATGCACCATTCTAAAAAGACTAGTTATATGGCAGAATGAGAAAAGTAGGGGCATACACCCTAAGCTTTCGATGCAGAGAATCAAGCACATCCCCGTATGTTTTAGTGACCACAAAACCAGCCACCCCTTGAAACTCCTTAAACTTTTGTTCCTGTTGCTGCTGTTCATTTGCTAATCCAGCTTTGTTTGGATGGAAGCTCACTAAAACCCTTTGGATATGCTGACGAAGATCAGGTCAAGAAGCCTAGCAGCCAATCTCCATAACCTCATAAGGACATCACCCAAAGCGGAACCATCTACAAATGTTTGTAGAATGGGTGTTCAACTGCTGGGTCAACAACTGTTCTTCCTCCTGCACTAGCTTAGCCCTCATAGCCTCCTTCGCCCTCTCCCTTTGAGCATGATCCATGGCTTCTTGATGCAGATCCGGGGTTGAGCATGATCCATGGCTTCTTGATGCAGATCCGGGGTTGAGCATGATCCATAGCTTCTCGGCATAGATTCTCCCTGATCTGTACCTGCAACTCTTCCTCCAAGGTATTATGAAGCGAAGCCTCCTGCCGCTCTTGCCTGTACCATTCTTGTTCTACCACCTCTAGAGCTTGTTGCTCCAACTCTTGCAACTTGGCCTACGCTACTTCCTCTTGCTTGGACATCTCCTCTATCCAACACATTTGCTCTTGGGGACCTCACCTCCTCCATTGCATGTTGCAAATCCACCTGAAATTTTGCTTGAAGCTCATGTTGTATTTGTTCCTCAAGGTGCCTAACTTGATCTTGCTATGACAATTCCGAAAAGGACCCTTGATCCAAATCCACAAAGGTGATGTCATCCTACCCTAGGCTCATGGCCTGCAAGATGCCCATGTTTTCTTTTATGGGTCTATCTCAAAACCTACAAGTGGGCAGGTGTCCAAATTTGCCCTACCCTAGCTCTGGCAGATTGCGACAAAGTTAGTGGACCAATTCTTTGTACAATCTTGCAATGCCTAGAAGTTGTAGGAGGCCCATTTCTCTTTCCTAAAATGTCTCAAACTTGGTCACAGGGTCAACCTACCTTAGTTCTTCTTTGAGGTTGTCAAGCAGCAACAACGGGGTCACCATTTGGGGCTCATTTTAGCCCTTTGGAAGGTGGCGATGTCAACAACACCCAGGTTGTTGAGGCCTAAGCCACAAGTCATGTATAGTCGTTAGTTGATGCTAGAGGGGTGGGCTCACCTTGGTGGTGATGAGATTGGTGAGCCTTCTTTGTCTAAGTGGGATCTTGTTCTGGAGGGGGTGGAGGCCGTGTTGGCCAATAGGATTGAGTTGGCCGTTTGTGAGGCTATAGTGGAGGCCAATGCTAGGATTCGGAGCCTGGAAGTGGAAATGGCAATGGCTGGAGCTTGCATGAACACTATTTTGGAGGAGGTAGAGGCAACTGCAGCTAGGGCCATTGAGGAGGTTGCAACGTTGGCTTGGTGGGAAGAGTGCCATATGTGGGAGGCCTAGTGGGAAGCAAGGGAGCAAGAGATCGGTTGCGACATGAGGATTACTGAGTAGCAATTTGCAAAATGGGAGCAAGAGTTGAGGAGGGTTGCAAGTAGGGCGGCTCTTGAAGACTCCTTGCAGGAGCAAATTCGTATGGAATTACTGCAAGAAGAGGAGAAAAAGTAGAGTTAGAGTGGGCTGAGCAAGAGTGGAGGGAGAGGGAGGAGTGTGAGATGGAGGAGATCCAACGATAGATTGACCAGGCCTACAAGTAGAATGCAAGAAGGTGGCTGGAGGTGGGGAAATGTCCATATGTTGTCTTGAATATTAATTGTAATATGTCCTAGACGACGGTATGGAGGCATATTCGAAGGACATTTGTTGAGCTTCATCTTGATGGATAGGGGATTGCAAAGGAGCATGTGGCTAAGGTAGAGGCTTTGAAGGACTTCCAACAAGTGGCCATGTTTGTCGACATGGAGCGCCATAGGACAATGTTGGAAGCAATCCATGCCCAAGAGTAGGCTACTTGTCATTGCATTAGGCTTCCTTGGTGACTGTAAACATCGGGTGCAGTTTTGCGTTGGTGTCGGGATTGTTGGGTTTTCACTTTTTGGCTGTGTTTTTTGTGTTTGTTATGATGGTGGGGTTTGCATCTTTTGCCTCCCATTCTATGTGCAAGTGTTGCATCAAATTTAGGCAATGATTTGTTGATGGGTTTGTCAGGTGGATTTTTAGGATGGGTATTTTGGTTGGGCAGCATGCTCTGTGCACCTGTCTCTCTCTTCTCCCTCCCCCCCTTTCCTTTGTTAGGGGTGGGGTGCTTTGGGGGTATTTCCAGGGTGTTATCTCCTTGGGTTTTTGTGCCTGTTTTTGTACATACTTCTGAGTTTTTAATATAATTCCTGACCTTTACACAAAAGAAAAAAAGAGTTTTGAAGAAAATCAGATTTCAAATGTAAACAAGGATCAAGAGATACATGAAAATCAACAAGCAATCATAAGCAGACCACCAGCATATTATTGAAGAGCAACAAGAAGAAGATATCCTTCTACAAGATCACAATTTTGATGAAGGAAGATTATGGCATTGAAGGTTAGGACATGCATCTTATCCTAACATCGAAAAGCTGATATAAAGTAAAGCTGCAAAAGGAATCATCATTAAAAATAGACCAAACAAAGCATGTGAAGTATTTTTAAAAGATAAACAAAAGGCTTTTATCTCATAACTGTCACATGGAGAAGCATGAAATGCTCCTTTAATTATGACATGTGGATGTTGTTGGGCCAATTCCAACTATAGCACTTGGAGGTGGAAAATCTTTTAATGTTATTGTTGATGATTGCACCAGATTTACTTGGACTTGTATTCTAAATTCAAAAGATTAGACTTTTGGTATTCCAGAATTTTTACAATCTAAAGGAAGATAGACTTGGCCTTAAAAATTAAAGCAATTAGGTTAGATAAAGGTGGAGAATTAATTTCCCAAGAATTTTAAAATTATTCTAACATGAATGGAATCTATAAACATACTACAAGTTGATATTTTCTGAAATATGCACATTTACCATATTACTATTGGCTACTATTGGAGCCAATCGATACATAGAGCTACTTACATTCTCAACAAGTTAATCACTACCTCAAGCAAGGACAAAACACCTTTTGAATTTCTGTACAAAGAGAATTCCAAATGAATACATGATAGTGTTTGGATTTTTGTAAACATGGGTCTGTAAACATTATGGTTAAGAACAAACTCTAGATGGCAATTATGATAGAAGATATATAAGATCATAAATTGTCAAATAGTATTATGGATGGGATGTTTATTCCATGACTTTGTCATTTCAATTTTCATTTACGCTTACAACATGTCTTTATTTTTATGTTTCTCATGCTGTAATCACTTAGTTATGCCTATGGTTGTGAAAGTTTCCATAAGGAGGAAACTTCAGATATGATGTATAATGTTGCTAAAACACACCTAAAATGCCAAGTTTGGTGCAACCTATCCTATAAATAGAGGTGCCCCCTTATATATCATAGCAAGGCACACTCATTTCATTTGTATTATTCAATTTTCGTTCATCAAGGGTTTGAAGATAAGGAGTGTAAGGGGTTTCAGATTTCTCTCAATCTCTCACTCAATTTTCTCATGATTATCCACATTCTCACAACATTTCTCTCAAATTCACAATCCAATATCTCATTTTACATTTCATCATAAGTTCTCACATATCATAGTCATCTACATCAATGATATCCATTTTCATAAATATTCAATAAGTTTCTCTTTAAAGATTGATTAGATTGCTTCATTCACTTTAGATTCAATCTTAGATTGATTATTTGCTTTCGATCTTTGAAGAATTTCAAGCTTCAAAGTTGCATTATTGCATCTTTATTTCAATTTATTTTGATTTACATCATTTTTATTAGATCTAATTCTTATTTCAATAATTCATAATTGTTTACTCCATAATTTTAAAATATGAACTCTATACTTCCTATCTCTGGAATTCAGCTCACAGTGTCTTAGATAATTTTGAATCGTTCTTTCTGCATCAGTGTGGCAGGCTGTTTAATGTGGTTGTTTAGATACAACTAAAGTCTTTGTTTGCTTTTTCAGGTTGGAGTTTCTGCAGTTCCAGATGTCCATTCATTTGAAATTACTGGAAGAGAAAAATTTATGATTCTTGGGTGTGATGGCTTATGGGGGGTATTGTTTACTTAATGGATTTTCTATGTCAGGTTCGCCAATCATGTTGTGCCTGTTCTTATACGTGTGAATTTATTTTTGAAATTTTTTTTCTGATAGGTTTTTGGGCCAAGTGATGCAGTAGATTTCATAGACAAGCAGCTTAAGGTAAACTCAAATGAGTTGCATGTTAATGATTAATTGTTTCGATACAAAATAGCATATTCTGCTGGTATTGGTGACATTGCTTTTTATTATTTTTAGTATGTTACTAATTAGAGAAGGATGATTGTGGCAGTTTTTCTGTTTGTGTCAAATGTGCTTTAAAATCTAGAAAGGTAGTTCATATATATCATAAATTTGAACAAATTTAAGTGTGAGAATGCCATATATATATATATATATATATTTAAATATGACGAGAACAAAACATCGTCTAGATCAATATATATATTATTGAAAAGAATTGAAAATTCAAATGAAAGTCAGATAATCATTTTTGAATTTGTTGGTTGACATGCTTATTTCAAGCATGACATTCATTTTATGTTGTTGACAAATCACAATTAATCTCTCGGGAGGATCGATTTCATTAGCATGGTTTTTTTTGTAGGATGGGTCAACTGTTAGTGCTGCTTGTCGACGTCTTGTACGTGAAGCAGTTCTTGAACGCCATTGCAAGGACAATTGTACTGCAATAGTAATATTGTTTAAGCATGAGTAGTACCTTCGTGGTTACCGAGTTGATGTCATCTTAATTCTGAATTCGTCTAAGGTTTATCATGTTGTTAAAAATATATGATCTTTTAATGAATAGACAAATTTGTTGATGTTGTTCATTTGGCAGCAGTGTTGTAAACACATTTCTTAATTGCAGTTGGTTGGACTTGATTTTGCCGCCGGCGAAGTCTCTTAAGAGTTTTACCTTCTATCAAGATTTTTAATACTGAAAATTGTATCATTTATGACATTTGACAAGAATAATATCCTTGCTCTTGTGCATGACTCTATTCTGTGACACTCTCTTGAATCTTGAATCATTTAAAACATGAACTTGTACTTGCTGCAAGTTCAAATTGGTACAGAACATTCTATTAGTTTTCAAGAATCATGACGTGCGAAAATGTCATCAGTTTCCAAATAACGGAAGCATCATATTTATATTTTATGCTTAGTTAGGATATTTATAAGCTCATACCTCAAGGGGTTACAACCTAGTTAATGGAATCAGGTTGGAATTGTTATTATGGACTATGATCCAAAATTGGGTTTCCATGTACATGGATGGAGGAGTGAAACATAGGTACAACCCAAGATATATAGTCCAATTAAAACTTTATATAACTCGGCATTACCCACCGAAATTAAATCCATAACCTGGAGCTTCCAAATCAAGTGTCTTACCACTAAGCTAACACCTCATTGTTAGATTCATGCTATTTTGATTATCATGATGGTGCCTTTACCCTATTTATGATGAGGTAATCATTAACGTAGGTGAAAGAATTAATGATGACTTACTACGGTCGGCTGTCTACCTGATGCCATAGTTTCTAAATGGATGTTTTTATGGTCTTCTCAAGTAGCACCCGTCTCAACATTGGTACCCAGTTAATAAACAATTGAAAGGAATGAACTGTTCATTCCTGCTATGCATTGCCTATCATCATTTTGCTGTTATTGTGCAACTACCCTTGAGTATTAAACTATTGCTCTGTTAGAGTGTTCTTTGCTGCTTTTGGCATTGCCTCTGCAGCATTGTCAATTCAGCCACTGCTTTCTTTGTGCACTGCTGCAATATCCAACTTCTGCGTTGCATTTGAGGTTGCACTAAAAGCAAACAATACCAAGACTACAGAGACTCGACAATGTCGTTTATGTCTATTATAACGTGAAAATAAAGCTGAATAGTCTTTATATCTATGGACTTTGATACATCAGAAGACTTGTTGAATGATAACAATCATGGATTGGATTGGATTCATGGTTGTGTACTAGTAGCTTGAATTTAAGACCAAGTTATAAAAAGTTTTATATCCAATCAAGATGAGAATATGGACATGGATACATTAAAAGACTTGTTGGTTGATGATAATAGTTATGGATTGAATTGGATTATTGATTGTCTAACAATACGTTGAAAGTCATTAACTATGCAAATACTAGTTTAGTTATATATTTATTAGCTTAGTTATATACCTATAATTTGGCTGAAAGAATCTTACAAAAATAAAGTTTGAGTTTAGTTCATCTAGTATATGAAAAATTATCCAAGTCGTCATTTTACTAAATTCTCTATATTTTATAACAGTTTTGGTCAGATTGCTATGATTGCATGATGAAAAGTATAACTAATTTCAAGTTTGGTACCAAATTTTGTGATGCAAAATATTTTGAATTTTCATGGATTGTTTCAATACATATTCCCTTGCCCTTTTGAATTTTATTCCATATGCATTGAATTAACTAATTCCAGGTTTGTTACTAAATCTTGTGCTGCAAAATATTTGAATTTTCATGGATTTTTGTTTCCATACATACTTGTGCTTTTTCAAATTTTATTCCTTGTGCATTGGAATAGGAAGACATAAGTATAGAAGCTATAGATTGCTTGGGGCAAATATATTGGTATTATGGATGAAATATTATTTAGTCTCACAAATAGGTCCTCTTTGGAATGTTATGGATGAAACATTATTTAGTGTTCCCAATAAATTTTCCCTCTAGTGTTATGGACAGAATATTATTTCAGTGTTATCAATAAGTTCTCATTAGAGTGTTGTGGACGAAATATCATTTAGTGTTACTATTTCAGCCAAAAAAAAATGATATATATCTATAATTTAACCTCAAAGAATCTTTTATATTTTTAAATTATATAAATCTCAAATTTTTTCATTGAGAATTGATTTTCACATTGAAAAACAAAGATCAAAACCATTGTATGTTATTCGATGATAATGTTGGTGAACATGTTGATTTCTTTGCCCTACTTTATGATAAAAATTATTTATTTTCAAGGAAAAAATCTAGGTAACAAAGTAGGCCTTTCATGTGTTAGTCTAGCTTTATGACTAATTATTTATTTACCATGATAATTAGAGTTCCTTTAATGATAAAATTATTATATTCTAATAGAGGAGGACTCTTTTAGATGGGATTGGTAGTTGGCTTCTTTGCCAAATTCATTTACCATGATAACAAGAGCTTTTTCACCCTTCCAACTATAAAATTATTTTACTGTGACATAAGACTTTCTTAGATAGGGTTGGTTGTCAGCCTCTAGGCCAAAATTACTTAAATCATGTGTTAGGGAGGATGATAGTGTTTGTATTGATTATCATGTTGTTATTAGTAAAAGTATAATAGATATGGAATGAGCTAGGCAAATGTACATAGTGAAACTTCAAAATAGATGAGGAAAAGGTATAGTGCCCTACATTTGTATATGTGACTTATTATTAAGTATTTACTCTATTTACTCTATGTCTTTTAATATTATTTACTCTATTAAGTATTTAGACTATAACTTATTTTGAAGCTTTGATATATTTGTAAATGTGCCTAATGCTTTTAAGTTAATGTTAAAATTTGTAATTGAGTGATATGAAGCAAATTGATTGTTTATTTTTAATTATTTGTAAGTTTAAGATAGAAAAAATATATTTTGATTGATGAATAAGGATGGTAAAGTTTAATATTATTTTATAATAATACTATGAAATTAATGAAATTTAGATACTTGGTATAGTTAGATCATTTTGTTAGAAGTTTTAATTTTTTGAATATTTAATTAACTAGTTAAGCTATATTTTTATGATACATATCTATTATTTGGTTGAGAGAATTTTTTATATTTTTGAAATTAAAAAAATTCAAATTGATTCATTGAGAATTGATTTTCAAGAACAAAGTTCAAGTTACAAAGTTAAACTCTTGTAAATTTTTTAATTCCTATAAAAATGTTCAGCTTTTATCCTAATGTTATGACATTGATGAGTGGTGAGGTATCTTTACACTCAACCATATGAATACGAGCGTTACATGCGCGATTTGGTCGAACTCTGCAGACTAAGTGCCTCCACGCCTCATGGAACACTTAAGGTTAATCATTTGTTGTCTTCTTAGACTTACTTGTAGTTGTCATGGTTGTATGGTTAAGTAAGTATGAGGTATGTCATTTTTATGTCTTTTATGTTTTATCTCCTATGCTAACGAGGTGAAGGGTGAAGAGACTAATTAGCTAACTTTAACTAACTAACTAAGCCTTAATTAACCTAGCATCAGCATCTGTTCCCATTTACCGTTCACACCCTGAACCAATGCAACCTTGGCTACCAAACGCTATTCGTTGCTGGGATCACCAGGCGTAACGCATATGCTCGAAGTGGTCGTACTGAATACACTTAACTATGGGAGAAGGGTTGAAAGAGATTTAATTAACTAATAAAGCATTTAAATGATAAATAGTAAATAACAATAATAAAAGTCCTATTTAGCTTAGTTTATGCACTGCAAGGTTTATCCAAGAAGTTCGTCTTTATTGCCATACACAAACTTGTGTTCAGGTACAATATTTGCTCGAATAAAGATCCGTTCACTTTGGAGTTCCTACTGCGGGCACATAGAAATTATTCTATCTTTGGAGAGGTAAAATTGCCAGAGTTTTGTTATAGTCTAGGCCTAGAATGAGAAACAAAGAGAGCCACCTCTTATTTATAGACTTGGCGGCACAATGTAATATCGTGTACGCGATATTGCGGGGGACAACGTGATATCGTGTACATGATATCGTGGCCCGTGTGATATCGCGTCCCATCATACCCCCATGACTGAATGAAAACTTGTCCTCAAGTTTCTTACAAAATATTGGGAAGGTATGAGATTATTGACTCAAATGGAACTAATGGTGAATGGGATGACATGTGAACGGATCATCATTACAAGACATGACAAAACTGGTGTTCATGATAACAAGAGTGAACACCTTATACATTTGACATCAGGCCTTATTTGGTAGCTGAGAGAGAAGAGAGAAGAGAAAAGAAGTCTGCTGCTGCCAACACCAAGATTGCACCTTTTGTCGTCTATCCATAAGCATGCCATTGATCTTGCTCCTTGCATAGTTGCTTCAACATCGATCCATTCCAAGTGTTTCCTCCAGATCCAATCCATTGTTGTATGATTGCCATCTATACACACAACACAATCTAATATTAACAAGGGTAAATAAATTTCAATGCAATTGATACCTTGCTTCGGTGAAAAGTCCATTGGCTGAGTTGTGGTATGGTTGATACAAGTCTAGAGATATAATAGTGGTGACTATCAAAGGTGTAGGGGTTAAGAGAAAATTGAAAAAATTGGACTAGGACCCCCATGACTAAGAGTGAACCTCCAGTAGATATAGAATGGAGAAAAAGAAAAGGAACAAGAAAGGTGGAGAAAAAGAGACAACTATAACGTCGATGAAGTGGATGTCAAGATGGAAATGAACAAAATAGAGTAGATTGCAAAAATGTTAAGGGAAAGAATGTAACTAGTGCACCAAATAGGAATGCCAGTGGGTCCTCCCCAAAGTAGGCTCATGCCCTTAATGCCCTGACAAATCCACATTCAAAGAGTTCATAGGTTCTAGGAATGTTCCTTGGAACAAGAGTTAAAATCTTAACCACAAGAATTTACCAAAAAGAAAACAATGCATCCACCAAAATATATACTAATGATACAATCGACAATGAGGTGAATAATGGAGGAAGAATGATGGAAAGGAGAGAATGGAATGGAGTCTCAAGAACAAGGTGATGTACAACCCCTTGTGTGTTTCATGATTATTGTAACTTGGTAGATCCCATTCCAAGTCCAGCCTCAAACAAACCACATCTAGTGACTTTGCATTAATGCATTCGGCCAATCCAACCACTTGAAGTAACAAGAATGCATCTCCCAAAGAGCCACCACCATTCCGACAAAACGAAGGAGGAGAGAATGGGAAGCGAGGAGGGCCTTAGTTAGAGGAAACATTTTTATTTTGAGTTCCATAACCAGTGCTTGTAGCCCAAGGGATTATTTTGTCTAAGGGGTGTGCTTTGAATTCTCACTTTTTTCTTTCTTCTTGTTGCTTTTGGTTTTTTGTGTTTTTTTTTTGCGTGAGAACCACACCATGCAAAGACTTATTATTTTTATTTGCTCAGCTTCTCGATAATTGGGTAACATCGAAATGGTAAGAAAACTCAAGAAAAAAACATCCAAGCACCCAAGAGGATGGCCAACATAAGTGCATCAAGTTCCCTTGAAATCACATCCTTTTCAATCCTTTTCCTTAGTTTGAGAAATGCCTAGTCACTGATTCGTTTAAAGTTCTGATTTAAAAAGGGATTGTACATTTCCAAGCTGAGAGACCATAGAAATTTGTGGATGAATGGATGAAGTGGACTCATTACTTGTCATATCAAAAGAAACATACCTTAGTATCAACATCATAACTTAAAGGTAAAAACCAAACATTAGCAATGAATGGGAAAATAGTTCATACCATTATAAAAAACACTTATTGGGTGACAAACTTAACAAGATGGATAACACACACACACATAAATAAATAAAAAAGGTATAAACGATGTTGTAAAACAAAAACAAGAAAAGTTAGAGAAATTTGTAAAATAAAAATGTGCAAAATAAAAATGTGTAAAATATAAATATGTAAAACAAAAACTTAAAAGAACTGAGGGCCTCCAATGATTAGCATAGGTGGCCATCTCCCCCATGACTGAATGGAGAGGGAGAGATCCAAAATAATAAGCGCCGATTTAAATTTTTCAAACGTGTCCAACCCTTCCCGATTGATGTTCTTAGATTAAGGGGTGGAAGTCAGTGATGCTCATACTCCAATGTATCTATGCCTTTGTTGTGGGCATGAGTTGTTCCCCCAGTTTGTTCCATGCATGTTGGTCGATTGCTCTTTCAATTAACTGTCAACCATGGGGTGTCCACTACTTGTGTGGTTGCTACATACAGGCACCTCTGTATTTGTGTTTCTTGGGCACACCAGTTGCATGGAAGAGATGCTAAACATTCCTCTATGTCATCACCCTTTGAGTCACTGTATGTGATATACAAAACTTTCTTTTTCTCGATCTTTCCATAAAAAATTTCCTTAGAGATTTTTAAGGAAAGATCATGGATCCCTAGGCATGTGTATACTGTACTTAGCGATGTCCTTCCCATTATAATTGGAAAGCCCCTGTTGTTACTGTTGACTTCTATCACTAGGAAATCAGCTGGGTATGACTAACCACATACAGTGGTAATGATGTCCTCCACCAATTCCAAGGGAATGGTGATGGGCTAGTTAGTCAGCTCTAGTTGAATATTGCTCTTTTTAAGTTAGGGTAGGTTCTAGGCTTGATACATTTCTCATGAGATTAAGTTGACTCCGGAACCTACCTTATGTGGTTCATTCTCGACAACTTGGAGGTAGATTAAGGGACTTCCAGGGTCAAAGAGTTTCCTCGGAAGGTGGCCTACCTTGATCTAGTCGGTAATGGTATGTGTTAACATAATCATATGTATGAAGCTCTATTGTTGGATTGAAGGGAGCCCTGAAGCCTTGTATGGTGGAGGAGCATGCACAGACTCAACCGCTTGTTGTTGTGAGAGCTTTTTTGGGCTTTTGGTTTTGAAGAAAGGTCTTCTCTTCTTGTGGTTGTTAGAACCAGCAGTGGGTTGAATGTTTACAGCTCTCGTAGCATTACATTGCTGTGGTTGAGTGGGGAGTTCCCCTTGCATTGTTGGAGCAGGTGGTAGTGGAACTACTGGTGGAAGAGTGGCGGATGGATTTGGAGGATGGTATGGATGTGGAGCATCTCCTGGAGGAGGAGTCCTTCTAAAATACACCCGAACTTGGTAGTGACATTGTGGAGTTGTGTGACCCATGGAGTCACTTGGAGAAATCGACTACTGCACGTAATAGCCATAAGGATCAGATTGCCGGTAAGGGTATTGTTGTCTGGGTGGTGGCATCTCCCATGACTATGGGTGTTACCACTACTGATGTTGCCCGATGGGTTGTGATGGAGTTCTGCTTGGATAGTATGTTAATGGTTGGTGGAACTGCCTTGGGTTACCTTGGGGATAAGGTAACCTTTGGGGTGCTTGCCGTTGGTTAAGTTTTGGGTTGAGTGCATACACCCTAGACTCTTGCAGATGTGAGATGATTGGACAACATTGCTTAGGATGGTCATATTGCAAGATCTCACATCCATCGTCATTGTCTGTGTTTGAGTCCATGACCTCATCGGAGATAGTAATTTTTCCCTTACCTTTGTTATGTGCATGGCCTGCATCTCTCCTCTTTTTCTTATCAGAGTCACTACCTCGTTCCACCTTAGACTCCTCTACGATTTTCAAGAATGTTTTAAGTCTAGAGTCTAAGGAATTCCACAATTGATCCACCTTAGTTGACACTTTGGTTGTTAGCTTTTGAAGCAGCAAGGTTTTTCTATTCACCAACTCTTCAAGTGGTGACTCATCCTCTTCATCGCAAAATCTTACTTCCTTCTTCTGAAGGGAAGGATCATGGTTATATTCTTCCACACTTTCTCTTTTCCGTAGCTCCCCTTCTTTTTTGGCTACTTACTCCAACAAGCGATGAATTTCATGGGATCTAAGTTCTGATAGTCTCCCTTGGGCATAAGTCCCAAGGGTTCTCCTAGTTTCATACCTTAGCCCATCTACAAGGTGGCGAAGTTGGTCCCGTTGTGCGTAACCATGGCCTGGGCAACGATGTAGCAATGCATAGTATCGGCCCATGGCAGCATCCAAGGGTTCATGAGTACCCTGCTTCCATCCTTGGATATGTTTACGCAAATTGGACACTCTGGAGTATGTTTGGTATTTATTGTTGAACAACTCTAACATCGTACTCCATCTCCTAATGGTTTCCAGTTCTAAGGACTAGAACCAACTCTCTGCTTCCTTTATGAGTGTCCTAGGAAACAACTTTAATTTCTGCCACTTGTTCTCTATATTTTTCAAGGCACAGGCATCGTGGAATGCCTGTAAATGATTTTGTTGATCAGCATTATATCCCCCCTGGAAGCGTGGGATGTTATTCATATCTAATCTTCTGATCCGACTATCTTTTTGATGCCTTGTGGGTATCCTAACTACCTCCATTATATCTAGCATACTTCAGGTTGCAAGCAGGGGCTCATCATGATAATCTCTCTCATGATATCTATGATGTCTACGTTGTTCCCTACTTTTCCTTCATTTATGCCTTAATCCCCTAGAGTTCCCTCATCCTCTCTCTCAACTCTCTTGTCGAGGGTTCTCATTTTGCTTATCCTTACCCTTATCCTCACTATTGTATTCTCTGTGGCTGCACTCTGATGTGGAAGGAGAGGGTGAATGATGTCATGAAGGGGAAGAAGAAGGAGAACCATCACCATGATGATGTTTCTTACCTTCTACGGCCCTGATCGTGATGACGATATGAATGCCCATCCTTGTCGTGTGTTTTTGTTCCCTCGGTGAACACTTGGTGTTCATGGGTATTAGAACTAGGGTTATGAATCCTGGAGCGTAAGTTCTGATACCCTACCTCCTCACCATCGTTAGGAGGAAAAACCATTCTTTGATAGAGAACCTGTTATAAGTGATTCACCATCCCCGATTTTACTTAGGACGTGCGAGACCTCTTTGCCCTTCAACAATGTATGGTGACTCTCCTGCCTCGAGTCCCTTAAATGTTGTGCTTTTGTGGGATGATAATCTCTTGTGTCAAAATCACCTACAACATATTCAGCATAGAGTTGTGTCATGCCGATCTGTGCCAAAGCACGAAGGAGCATGTTTGGGACTGAACGATTTGGAGGTAACACTATGTTACCTTGCAAGTCTCTCTATCGTAGCTATTCATCCTGATGGAGGATAAAGGTAAAATCAGGTATATACTCATCATGATGAGTATATATTATTCGATGTTGTTGAGGAATTGGTGGATTTTGATTATGTGTTTGATGCTACCGACTGTTTCTAGTATGATCCCTAAGTGGTGAATTGCTCTTATGAGAAGAAGACATTGTTATTTAATTTAGTGTGCTATTAATTGTTATATAATTTTTTTGTTTAATTAACCCTAAGGGTTCATTTAAGCTCCCAATGATGTGGATAATTTCCTATGTTCTATTTAGCGCACAAACACTTAGTCCCTAGCAACGGCACCAATGATGAGTGGCGAGGTATCCCTACACTCAACCATATGAACACAAGCGTTACATGTGCGATCTGGTCAAACTCCGCAGACTAAGTGCCTACACGTCTCATGGAACACTTAAGGTTAATCATTCATTGTCTTCCTAGACTCACTTGTAGTTGTCACGTTTGTATGGTTAAGTAAGTATGAGGTATGTCATTTTTATGTCTTTTATGTTTTATCTCCTATGCTAATGAGGTGAAGGGTGAAGAGACTAATTAGCTAACTTTAACTAACTAACTAAGCCTTAATTAGCCTAGCAGCAGCATTCGTTCCCACTTACTGTTTACACCCTAAACCAATGCAACCTTGGCTACCAAATGCTATTCGTTGTTGGGATCACCAGGCGTAACGCACGTGCTCGAAGTGGTCGTACTAAATGCACTTAACTACTGGAGAAGGGTTGAGAGAGATTTAATTAACTAATAAAACATTTAAATGATAAACAGTAAATAACAATAATGAAAGTCCTATTTAGCCTATTTAGCTTAGTCTATGCACTGCAAGGTTTATCTAAGAAGTTCGTCTTTATTGTCATACACAAACTTGTGTTCAGGTACAATATTTGCTCGAATAAAGATTTGTTCACTTTGGAGTTCCTACTGCAGGCACATGGAAATTATTCTATCTCTGGAGAGGTAAAACTGCCAGAGTTTTGCTACGGTCTAGGCCTAGAATGAGAAATAAGGGAGAGCTGCTTCATATTTATAGACTTGGCGATGCACCATGATATCACGGGGGATGACACGATATAGCGGCGGACGCAATATCACGTATGCAATATTGTGGCCCATGCGATAATGCATCCCATCAAACACTATAATTACTTATTTTCTATGGTAAAGTCTAAAAAAAACATGACTAAGAGATCTTTCCCTTCATCGTTACAATGATAAAATTATTTTACCATGATAGATAAGGACTCTCTTGAATGCGGTTGGTAGTTGGCCTTTAGGCCAAAATAAAAATATATAAAAAATTCAATGTTGGATTGCACTCAAATTTGATTAACTAAAAATATTTTAGGAGTGGATTAGAGATTTATAATTAGTTTCTGAATTTAACTTCCAAATTTTGAAATTTTATTGCTAAAATATAAAAAAGGTATTTTGTGAGCCCATATTTTCTTTGGTTTGATTAAAACATTGATTTTTGTATAGGTAACTATGACATGTATGTACTTGTTTTGATTGGTTCAACATGTCTAAAATGTTGGATCTATAAAATGTTTAATATCAATGAACTTTGTTGGTCAAAATATAAGAATTGTGGAAAATAGATAAAGGGTCAAAAAATAAATTGGAAACCCTCTTAGCCTTATAAATTTTAAATGACTTAAGACAAATTAAAAAGATTGGCCACAAGAAGAAAATATGGAAAAGTGAGTAGGAAAGTGATGTGTGCTTAATATTACCTTTTAAAATGCTTATGGTGATATCCATTTTTAATAGTTATAGTTTCTATTTCATATTAATATTAATGATTGCAAAAAGAAAAAATACTTGTTTAATAAGAACATGTTGCTTTTTTTGGTATTGTCATTCTCATACATCCACCCATGAGCTTCCTTGTCCAGGTTAAGTGACCATGTTATGAATTTAAAAAAGAGGGAGAAAGAGACTTTTGGAGGATGGAATGTCTAGTCATTGCCCATGCTGTAAATCTTTATGCACAATCTTCACCCAACCCTTGGGATCTCCTTCATCCTATAAATAGAGAGGCTTTTGCTTTTATTTTTAGCCTTTTACCAAGTAAGGGTAGACTATGCTAGCTTGAGGTGTAAAAAGTGGAAGAGAGGTGTATGGTTATTCTTGTGAAGTTTATATGATCAACAATGAGCAACTCAACAACCAAAAGCTCTGAAGAACAAGATTAAGACACGTATCAAAACACCTCAACCTCAATATTTAAGATGCATGAGGTGTTGTGTCAAATAGAACAACTAGTTACAACCATAGGTAATGGTTACAACTGAGTACTAAGAAGTGAATTAACAAACATTAACTAGATAAGCAAAAATGACATGACACCACGACTGTGTAGGTACATAACATGCATATTGTACAATGATGAAATAAATAATTAATAAATACAAAACATAATGAGGATTTTATGCAAGAAGTAATATTCTAAATATCATTTGTCAAATGACACATTATGTTTAACTTACAGGAATTAAAGATTCAATCCATTTACAAAAACATTAAAATTTTTAACACGATTTAGTAAAAGCATCAACAAGTTAATTTTTGGTGTTGATGTAAGTTGATGAGATGAACCCTTTAGCAAAGGCATGTTGAATGTAGTACACTACAATTTC
The DNA here is from genome assembly GCA_015680685.1 of Gnetum montanum. Classification (NCBI taxonomy): domain Eukaryota; kingdom Viridiplantae; phylum Streptophyta; class Gnetopsida; order Gnetales; family Gnetaceae; genus Gnetum; species Gnetum montanum. The sequence goes on from MNCI01036913.1 coordinate 2,170,982, forward strand.
AATGTACTTGGTTCTCTCATGAAATACTAGATTTTTAATCAATTAGTAGTTTGATTATCACAATAAATTATTGTTCGTAATACAATGTTGTCCTTGAGTTTTTTAAATAATTGATGAAGCAATTTCAATGTAGTAATCAAGTTGATTGCAATCATATATTCCAATTCTAGAGAAGATAAGGAAATTAACATCTATTTTTTTGACCACTATGAGATTGTATTCTTGTGATGTTTGATAAAAAACCCTATGATTGAACACCTTGACAAAGTATTGACACCTTAGTCTACATCTATATAACCCTCCAAATGAGCCTTTGAAAAAAATCATAGTTTAAACCATAGTTAATGATGCCCCTTAGTATTCCATAATTACAAAATTTAGAATCTACAAAGCCTTAAGGTTGGTACATAAAAATTTCTTCTTGTAGATCTTCTTTTTAAAAGGTAAATTTTACATCAAGATGATATGGTTTTTGATAAATTATGTTTTTTCATACACTTTGATATTAGAGTGGCCATAATGTTGGGTACACGATATTGTGATCCAAGATGCGATATTGTACATTCGATATCATAGGGTTAATCTCTGGTCTATAAATATAGCCCCTAGGTGCATGATTGAGAGTAGTTTTTGGCAGTCAAGTAGTGAAACTCTTGAAATTTGTTCATTTGAGAATTAGAATATTTTCAAAGTTCCTGCAACAGGAGGTCTAAGTGTGAATGAATCTTTATTCAAGCATTGATTACCTAAACACACCATTGTGTTGGTAATAAAGATGAACTCTTTGATTCATTCCTTGCAGCACTTAAGACTTTCTTTCTTATGCATTTATATATTGTGATTTCATGCAATTTACATTAATGTTATTTATGCAGTAATTAGTTTTAATTAATCAAGCAAGTCATTAAAATACCTAAGCATGACCCCTTCAAACATACATGTGACACTTGGTAGCTTAGAAATGATTAGCATTTGACAACCTAGTAGTGTTTACACAAAGTTCAAGATGTGTCTGGGAAGTGGGAATGGTTACTTGTGTTAGGCTAAATTAGACCATAGTTTATTTAGCATTTAATCACTCTTAATTTTATTCTAGTTATAGGTGAGTAATTTGATAAAACAAAAAATAATAAAAATCTTACGCCTTAGTCACACTTAACCATACAATTGCATTTCACAAGTGGGACTAGGAAGACAATGAATGGACAACACGCACACACTGTTTAGCTATAGTATACTTAGTAATTATAGTATGTGGAATTCGATCGGATCGCATGTAAATGCCTATGATTCGTATGGTTGGGTAGAAGGGTACCTCGTTGCTCATCATTAGCACTATTTCTAGGGACTATAGTTCTATGTGCACTATCTAAACCAAGTGAAACTTAGCAACCTTGTTTTTCAAACCCCAAGAGTCAAATCTTATGAAAATAAAAATTATTATAATTAAATTAAACATTAATTGCACACTACCTATAAGTTCATTGCCATAAAATGTCTTCTTCTCACAGAAGCCCATCTTTGCCCAGGGTAGTCTAGGTGCCTCAACAATATTGGGTGGTATATGCTCATCCCGATGAGTATGTACTCGACTTCATCTTTATCTTGCATCAAGATGAACTGTACGGTGGCATGACATGGATGGCAACATTGTGTTGTGACTTGATTGTTCTATTCTAGCGATGCTCCAACTAATGCTTGCACGACATGGGCTTCAACATCTTCATGGAGAATATGAGATGTGAGATATGGACTTAAGGGATTATCATCCCATTGAAGCACAAAGATTAAGGGATCGTCAGCTAGAGCACTAACACGAGCTTGTGAAGGGCAAAGGGTCAAAAACTTTTCCACCTCTACTTGGCCCATTTGATGGAGGCAACCACTTCTTTAGTGATTATCCTCTCTTTGACTTTGTTCAGGGAGCCATCAACTAGAATGTAGAATCCACAATTCATAATCTAGGTTTTGGTCAAAATGAATCCAATGATAAAAATGGATCTAGAAAGGCAAGTCAGGATAAGTGGGAAAAGGAAACTATGATCACAATCATGGTCCTGAGCATTGAAGGAAGGTTGATAGGCATTAGCATGGACCAAGTTCTTCTTCTTCTTCTAGCTCAAATCGTGATCGTAGAAGAAATAACCATGATGGAGGTGATCGATGGGACCAAAACAATAGAAGGGACCATCAAGATAGTCATGACCGAAGATGTGGACAATCTAGAGAGGCCCATCATTAAGAAATATGGGCTAGTAGAGAACATCATAGGCATCATCACCATGGCCTTGATGAACCTCTACTTGCCACTTGAGGCATGTTGAATATTGTAGATGCTGTGAGGATTCCAACAAGGCATGTGAAAGATAGTAGAATAAAAATGCTAGACATGAAAAACATCCCTCAGTTTGAGGGAGGAGATGATGCTGATCTGCAAAATCATCTTCAGTCCTTTCAAGATGCATGTGCCTTGTAGAATATTGAGAATGATTGGTAGAATTTGAAATTATTTCCAAGGACACTCATAAAAGAAGAAAAAACTTGGTATCGATCCTTGGAACTAGAATTAATCAAGTGGTGCAGTACAATGTTGGAACTGTTTAATGACAAATATCAAACATACTCCTGAGTATCCAATCTAAGGAAGTAGATCCAAGGGTGGAAATAAGGAACTCATGAGCCATTGGATGCTACTATTTGCTGATACTACTCTCTACTACATAGGTGTCTTGACCATGGATACTCTCAGCTTGATTAGCTTCACCATTGTATAGATGGGTTGCAGTCTAAAACTAGGAAATTCCTTGGCATCTATGCCCAAGGGAGATTGATAGAGTTAAGTGCCTATTGGATTCAAAAGTTAATTGAGTAGGGAGCTAAGGAGGAGGGAGAGTTGAGAAAATGAGACATTGCAAAGGAATACAATGGAGATCCTTGTATCCGAAAAAGTGGGGTTCGATTTTGTGTCAGTGAGGATGAATTAACTAGAGATGAGGTGGCTAATTAGAAAACCTTTCCACTCTAGAAATTGCAATTTGAAATCATGGATAAGGTTGACCAATTATGGGACTCCATGGATAATAGGTTTCAGGCTGTCTTAAAAATTGCTGAAGAGTCCAAGGAACAAAGTGGTGAGCATGAGCATCAGAGACATAAGGAAGTTGAATGTGCCATATATAAGGATAAGGATAACATGGATGTGATAGAAATGGCTATGGATAGTGAATCAAATGATGATGGTGGTTTTGATTTCTATTAGTGTGAACATCATAAGGGATGTTGCTTAGTTGTGTCACACTTGTAGGAATTTGGGGTGTATGCCTTACATCCATGACTTGCATAAAGGCAAACACCCGAAAGATTGCTTTATCCACAAGGAAATCCTTGAAAGTTCCACCAACCATAGTAGTACTATCTAAGTGGGCCTCCACTACAACCTTATGAATTGTACTAATAGTGGCACTAACCACAATCATGGGTGTTTCCACCTCCAAGATAGCAATACCCTTACCAAAAACTAGATCCCTATGGTTACTATGTTTAGTAACCTTCATCTCCACAGGATTCCTTTGGTCATGTTGCCACTTACCAACCTCACCACTACCCTCTTGAAGTATACCAATCACCCTATCGAAGGAGGGATGCCACCTACTGTCCTCATGCACCTCCTGTTCTTGTACCTACTCCTCCATCTCCTACACAACTAACACATGCTCCATCCATGTAGGGTGAATTGCCTACCCAACCACAACAAAGAAATGCTACGAGGGTGGTTAATCTACAACCAATCAACCCACCAAGAAAGTTGGAACCTTGAACAAAGAAAAGACCTTTTTTAGACCTTGCAGTTTGCCAAAGCCCTAAGATACATTAGTGGTTGGTAACCTTTCTCCTTCACCTTCCTTTGTCTCACCTCTATCTGAGTCCCCTTCAAACCAAGATCCCTCTTAAATCCATATTGTAATGTTGACCTATGTTGTATTTGATTGGATTCGAGTTGGTAACCTACCCAGAAAGTTAGTTGATCATGGGAGTCCCCTAGTATATTTGCAAATTGTTGGGAATGAGCCTTGTAAAGCTCTTCTTAACTTTGGTTTTTATTTTATCTAATCTCGCATCAGATATACATAATGTGGAACCTTCCTCCCTTGAAGAAGAGCAACTTCTAGCTAGAACTAGCAGACCAGTCCATCACTGTTCCATTGGGATTGGTAGAAGACATCGTAACCACCATTTTTAGGTGGTCATATCCCACTAACTTCCTAGTAATCAAGGTGGAGAACTATAAGTGGAACTTCCCAATTATTATGGGAAGGATGTGGTTAAGAACCGTTGATGCCAAAATGGGTGTTGGAGATCTTTCCTTGGAGATATCAAAAGAAAATGAGTTTCGGAAGATTGAGAAGAAGAGGGTTCCATATATCATGTACAGTGATTCAGGATGCCATTGTGTGTAGAAGTTATGGTCAGTAAAGTAAACATCTATATCTACATGTAAGCAGTGTGCACTAGAAGCTAAAATCCGAAGATGCTTGTATGTAGCAACCACAAAACAAGAAGGCACCTAGTGGCTGATAGCTGATTGTAGTAGCAATACATTGTGCATGGAACCTACTAAGGACCTAACGTACGAATATGTTGCAAGTATGGATGAACTCAAGTGAGTTCATTACTAGCTCTTTGAAGGAGTAAATGATGATGTCAATTGGGGAGAGCTGAAGATTCTTGACAATTTTAAATAAGAGCCCCTTGAATTGAAGACACTATCAGCTAGAATGGAGTATGTGTTCTTGAAAAATGAAAGGTCGATCATTATTAATGCCAAGCTTGCTACATAACAAAATAAAATGTTGATAAAGGTTATGGAAAAATGGTCATCAACCTTTGCTTGGTCATATTCTAAGCTCAATGGGATATATCTAAGAATATGCCAGCACTGGATATATACTGACCTCACTGTTAAGCCAAAATGATAGCTGTAGTGGCATTTGAATTCCAAATTAAAGCAGATTGTTAAAGAGGATATTGAAAAACTCCTCAAGGCAAGATTCATCTACCCTATCATAGATAGTGAGTGGGTTAGTACACTCGTAATCATACCCAAGAAAGAAGGCAAATGACGGGTGTGCATCAACTTCCAACTGCTCAACATGGAAACTTTCAAAGATCATTTTCCATTGCCTTTTGTTGACCAAGTTTTGGACACCATTGTTGGGCATAGCTATTACAACTTTCTGGACAATTATAGTGGCTATAGCCAAATCCAGATTGCACTAGAGGACCAGGAAAAGACAGCTTTCACAAGTCCTTGAAGAACTTTTACTTGCCATTAGATGCCATTCGGTCAGATGCCATTACCATCAGATTCCCCAATCACATTCCAACAATTAGTTCTTTGCATTTTCCAATAACAGATTGGTAGTAGGGTAGAAGTCTTCATGGATGACTTTTCTACCTGTAGGGCTATGTTTGAGTAAGCCTTGGACCATCTTGAGTAGGTGTTGAAGAGAAGTATTGAAAAAAATCTCTGACTCAATTGGAAAAAGAGCCATCTTATGGTCCAAGAAGGTATAGTCTTGGGGCACTATATTTGAAAAGTAGGAAAAAAGGTGGATCTTCAAAAAATAAGGGTCATCCAAAAAATAACCCACCAACCTGAAATAGTTAAAGAAGTTTTGTCATTCCTTAGTCATACTTGCTACTACTGGCACTTCGTTGAGAATTTTTCCAAAATTGTCAAGCTATTGGTAAAACTGACAAAGAAGGATGTATCATTTATTTGGACCCCTACATGTGAAACAACATTTTAGCAACTGAAGGAGAAGCTTGTTGAAACTGTAATTCTACAAGCACTCGCTTGGTCAAGACCATTTCATGTGATGATCGATGCATCAAATTATGCATTGGGGGTAGTGCTTACACAAATGGATGATAAAAAATGTCCATATCACATTCACTACACAAGCTGAAGTATTGTAGATGCACAGCTAAACTACACCATCATAGAAAAGGAATTGATGGTAGTGGTGTTCACATTAGAGAAGTTTAGGCACTATGTGCTTGGCTATAAAGTGTTTGTACACACAGATCACAACACCATCTAGTTTCTAATGAAGAAACCAATGGTAAGCGCTTATGTCATATGATGGCTTGTGATTTTGCAAGAGTTCAATCTCATGATGGTAGATTGAAAAGGTGTAAAGAATGTGGTTGCAGATCACTTATCACAACTAAGATGGGATGACAAGGAGAAAGAGAGCCCCTTATCTAATCAATTCCCTGATGAATCTTTCCTTGTAGGGTTATTAATGCACAAATGCCTAATGAACCATAATGATATGATACCATTCTCACTTAGCTGCTTAAGTAAGAACTGCCGCAAGGGATGGACACTAGAAAGAAATAAAAATTTCTTCACTGGGTCAAGCATTTCATGGAAATTACTGAAAACCTTTACAAAGCCATCCTGATGGCTTGGTACATTGGTGTGTCCTTGATACATATAAACTACCCATTCTTTAGTATGCTCATGAAGGCTCTTATGGGGGCCATTATGCTGGGAGATGGACATCCATAAAAATCCTCATGGTAGGATATTATTGGCCAAAAATCTTCAGGGATGCATACCAATTTTTTAGCACTTGTGATCGTTGCAAGAGGGATGGTGGAATGACAGCTCTAATGAAGGGGCCATAGCAATGGATTCAACCTCTTGATCCATTCAATATTTGGGGAATTTACTTTATGGGTTCCATCGCATCTTTATCAAATGAAAAGGCATATATCATAGTCATAGTAGACTATTGAACCAAGTGGGTAGAAGCAGCAGCCGTCACCAACTGTACATCCACCACTGTTGCTCTATTTATACAACAAAATATCATAAACAAGTTTGAGAACAAATTGACAGCACCATATCACCCCCAAGCCACTCATTTTATAGGTGCCACTTTCTAAAAACTTATGTAGTGCTTGGGGGTTGAGCACAAACTCACAACACTATATCACCCCCAAGCCAACGGTCAAGTTGAGGTCACTAATCGGGAGATTACAAAAATTCTAATGTGCATCATTAGCAAATACCAAAGGGATTGGAGCACCAAGTTAAATGATTCCCTTTCGGCCTATCGTTCCACATGGAAGCTTCCCATAGGTTATTCTCCCTATGAGCTGATGTATAGAAAACTACCAACACTACCCATCCAATCTGAGCTCTGTACACTCTCTACAGCTTGTGACCTTAACCTAAATCTAAGTCTAGCATAGAAAGAATGATTAATGAACCTTAAATTGCTAGATGAAAATTGGTTAATGGCCCTGTTATCCAACGAAACACATAAGGCATTCAACAAGAAATGCCATGAGCTCAAAATAAGAAAAGTTAGGTTTCAACTAGGAGATAAGGTTCTCTATTGAAATCCTACACATGTACCCCAATGAACCAAATTTCAAATGTTGTGGAAAGGACCTTACATTATTGATGAGACTTTTCCATTTGGGGCCATGATCAGCTACAAACTTGATAGCCCAAACAAGAAACAATTAGTTAACATCCAACTGGTAAAACCTTTCCATGAGCCCAAGCCAACTAACTCAACAAACTTCTCAGTAGATGGACAACCATGCTTAATCTTTTGGATCTACCCCTTCCAACTTAGTCATGGGGGAGATGGCCATCCATACTAATACTTTATGTGGCTCCTCAGCCTTTTCACTTTTTTTTTGTTTTATACATTTTTGGTTTTACAAGTTTTTGTTTTCATATTCTTTGTTTTACATATTTGTTTTACATATTTTTGTTTTTCAGATTATTGATCTTTTCTAAGTTTTGTTTTACATCATCGTTAATATATTTGATAATTATTGCATAATCTTTTACTTTCTTTCATATCTTCTTGTGTTTGATGTCTTTCTCTACTCTTTCTGCTAATAAGGTGTCAGGGAAAATGGTAATGTGCTACTCGATGGTGGTATGTTTTATTTGTAATTTGATTGTTGATGTCTAGTTTTTGACTATGAATGTTGTTATTGATGATTGGGAAATGGTTTCTTTTCATGTAACAGGGAGTGAGTCCACATCATTCACCGATCCACATACTTTATGATTTTTCTTGTTTTGGAAACATGTAGTCCCTTCTTCATTAATGCAACTTTAATAAATTGGTGAATTGTGTAGTTTTTGGAATTGTGAAGTAATCAAAGGTTTGGATAGGGTGTGGCTTCAAAGGGATGTGGTATTCTTCATGCTTTTCTATTTTCCTATGGGTAGAAGTGTTCTTGTGAGCTTCTCACCATTCTGCGTCATTTCACAATAGGAAGTCAAATAAGTCCTTGCATAGTGTGGTCCTCATAAAAAAAAAGGAGAGATGAGGATTCAAAGAACACCCCTTGGACAAAATAAATGCAAAAAATGCATGGGTCTTTGCATGGTGTGGTTCCCATTCAAAAAAAAAAAAAACACATGGAAATTCAAAGCACACCTCTTAGACCAAATAAAAGGGCTACAAGCTCTGGTTATGGGACTTGTCCTATCTCCTCTAACTATGGACCTTTCTCACTTCCTAATTTCTCTCCAATTTGGAATGATGGTTGTTTTGTGGGAGCATTTTTGTATCTTAGGGGATGGACTAGTCTTAGAATATTGATGCGAAGTCACTAAAAGTGGTTGGTTTTGGTCTGGACTGAGGATGGATCCTTCGAAGTCATTTAATCACAAACTCCAAAAGGTACTTCATGTGACCATAATTAGGAACTCCATTCCATTCTCTCTCTCATCCATCTATGCTTTTGATGCCTCACCTCATTACCGATTTTATGTTTTGATTCAATGTTTTGGTTTGATGTGTTGGGTTTCTTAGTCAGTTACTTTTGGATTTTTGTACTTAACTTTCCTTAACCATTAATCAGCCATAGAGTCCACATACTCCTTGGTTTGAAGTTATGTAAGGGGATGAAAGGCTTGTGCCTACTTTGGGAAGGACCCACTTGCATATCTTTTGGTTTGATTAAGTTAAGTTCTTTACCCTTATACATTATTACAATCAAATTCTTTTTATTTACCACATCCATGCCATCCAATTGTATGCATCTTCATAATCATTTTTAGTGAAATTATTCTTTTTATTATTATTGTAAATTTTTATACCCTCTTTTCAATATTCCTTGTGTTAAGCTTTTTCAGAATTTTATGAACTGCTTCTCTTACTTAACCCATTTGTCAATCTTTCCACTAACATTATCAAGCAACCAATCTATCACAATCATAACTTGGTTAGATAAGATCACTAATGAGACAAGGTATTTAGCTGCTATATGTTATACCTTATATACTAATTCTTGATTTTGTTGTGATTGTAGTGGGGAGCATGGACTAGAAGTAGGACTATCTTCACTAAGGAGGATGCAACAATATCACTTGCGAGAGATTGTTCATGACTACTGGATCTCTTCTACCTCTCCCTCATTCTTCTGTTACCAAGAGGGATTGGTTGTCCTTTGGATCCATGGGTTTTCCTTCCTATTGTCATGAGCACCCAATTTCATACACAATTATAATGTTGTATGCTTGGGCACTATTTTATTTTTTATCTTCTCTATGTCAGTTTGCATATTAGTCGAATAGTCCACACCTCCTAATATATTTTGTAAAGGACTTATTTCTCTTCTATACTCAAGGACGAATTTTCATTCAGTTGTGGGGTATGATAAATCATGTTTTTTCATACACTCTGATATTAGAGTGGTTGCAATATTGGGTACACAATATCATGGCCCAAGATGTGATATTGTACATTTGATGTCACAGAGTTACTCCCGAGTCTATAAATATAGCTCCCGAGCACATGATTGAGAGTAGTTTTTGGTAGTTAAGTAGTGAAAGTCTTGCAATTTTTTCATTTGAGAGTTAGAATATTTTCCAAGTGCCCATATTAGGAGGTCTAAGTGTGAATGGATCTTTATTCAAGCATTTATGTACTTGAACATCGTTGTGTTGGTAATAAAGATGAACTCTTTGATTTATTCCTTACAACACTAGAGGCTTTCTTTCTTATGCATTTATATATTGTGATTTCATGTAACTTACATTAATGTTATTTATGTAGTAATTAATTTTGATTAATCAAGAAACTCATTAAAATACACAAGTATGACCCTTTTGAACATACGTGTGACACTTGATAGCTCAAAAATGATTAGCATTTGACAACCTAGTAGTGTTTACACAAAGTTTAGGATGTGTTCAGGAAGTAGAAATAGTTACTTGTGTTAGGCTAGATTAGACCATAATTTACTTAGCATTTAATCACTCTTACTTTTATTCTTTTTCTAAGAAAGTAATTTGATAAAACAAAAAATAATAAAAATCTTATGTCTCAGTCACACTTAACCATACAATTGCATTTCACAAGTGGGATTGGGAAGACAATGAATGGACAACATGCATGTACTATTTAACTCTAGTGTACTTAGTAATTATAGTTTGTGGAATTTGACTAGATCACACGTGAACGCCTATGATTCGTATGGTTGGGCTTAGGGGTACCTTGCTGCTCATCAATTTCCAACCATAGGATGCTGCTAAAGACAAGATATATCATATGGTTCTTTGTTTTATGGTGGGTGCAATGGTTTCTTCATAATCAATATCTTTCCTTTGCTCAAGGACTCTAACAACCAACGAAGCCTTATATTTATACACTATGTTATTAGCCTTTCTTTTGATACAAAACACCCATTTGCATATTAATACTTTTAAGTATGGTGAATGCTTAACTAGTTCCCATGTGTTATTTTCATTCACATATTGTATTATACCTTTATTGTTACATAACAATCTTTATTTTTATTTCTTGGTGCACACTTATAGGTTCTCCTACTTTAAATATTGTATTTGACTTAGTTGTATTAGAATTATCTTTAGTTAAAAACATTATCCCACTTTGTAGTTGTTTCATAGGCATTTCATTGATGCATTCCAACTCTTTTAGCCTTAGATCTTTTAAATGCCTTTTGAACCATCTTGGTTGCCATTGTGCTAAGGATTCCATGAAATTAGAAGTCTAATTTGCATTGGCTTCTTGATCACTATTTTCATAAAGGGTCACAAAAGATTTTAAGTCATTTTCAGCTTTACTAGGGTCACCATGATGTTTTTAGTGGCATCATGACTCATGATGTTATTAGATGTGTTGAAGATTTTATTGAAAAAAATATTATGTGAATTCAACAATTGTGATTCTTTATATCTCACACATGGTAGGTTTTATGATCTAGTGAGTAGTTGAGTATCAAAACCACCATGGCTTTAGGTCCAACTTTCCATAGTATGCTTGTAAAACATGAACATAACAAGTTTTTCCAAATGGATGAAGATGTGATGTTTTGAATTCCCTATTGTCGGATTATCATTTAATTGAAGGGATGTTGTTCAAAGTTGCAATTGGAATTCTCTTGATAATATATGTAGCATAGTATGTGGCTTCTATCCACAATGATTTTGGCACTTGAGCACCATTTAATATATATCTTATCATCTTGGTTACTTATCTATTTTTCCTCTTTGCAATACCATTTTTCTTTAGTGTATATGACATCATGAATTCTTGTTTTATATAATGTTCACCATGATACTATTTGAGTTCATTATAAACATATTACCCACCAACGTCAGGTCTTAAAAGGCTTATCTTAACATTTCTTTCATTTTCAATCTTCATGTTGAAATGCTTAAGTTTTTCCAAACCTAGTAACTTTAAGACCATTCCATAAAGCTACATAATTCAATTGAAATCATCAAACAAGATAATAAAATACTTTTAATTTCTTATTCCTTGGGGGTGAAATGGATCCACATACATCTAAATGTATTATTTTAAGTGGTTGTATGGTCTTAATCTCATAGTGTCTTATGAGTTGTAGGTAGCACTTTTCCTAAACTTACAAGAGGCACAATCAAGTACTTTATTTTCATCAAATTTGAGAATCTTAGGATAAAATTGATTCATCTTCTTTAAGGTTTTTATATTTACATACCCAAGTCTTGGATGTCATTTTCTTATTGAATCTTTATTTTGTATCACATACATTCTTTCAATTTGATGATCCACTAACTTAAATATACCATTGCATGCTACCCACATTAACAACACCATGATGTATTATACAATAAGATGTGTGATGATTATTTTTCTCAAAATTGATAATTAAACCTTCATTTGTTAACTAAAATATTGAAATTAAATTCATGAAAAATTCTTTATTATAACCAACAAATTTTAATTTTAATTTGGAAACCATCATATCCCCACTTTTATTGATCATCTCCAATTCTTACATAGTGTGGATTAGACATGCTCTTTACATTGGTCAATAATCCTAAATTTTTGGTCAAATGAAATAAGGCTCTAGGATTAATATAGAGAAAATTATATGAGGTGTCATTATTGATGTAGGCATTGAAGTCTATGTTGGAATGCTGAGTCTCTTTCTTTAAACATTGAAAGTTTCAAGCTTTGATTTATATTATCTTGCATTTTCTTAGTTAACTTTTTCATCTAGATTTTAACAAACTTATTTGCCTTTCTTTTTATCATGATATTAATTTTAATATTATTAGAATTATCATAGTAGTGGTTTGTATCATATTACCTTCCTTTTTACAAATATGACAACACCTTAATACTCTATATGTCTTTTGGTCTCCTTTGATTTCACCACCATTTCTTGAGAATTTGGCTCCATTTCTAAGGTGTACACATTCATCTTTGCTTCTTGTTCAAGGATCTTTGTGCATAGCTTCATTACAATATAGGTCTCCCAACCATTATTCATGGTTTTTTTAAGAGATCATACAATGATGGTAGCATCTTAAGTAAATAGAACTTTATGGTTTCATCTTATATTTGTGCATCTTAAGCTTGCAATATGATCTGCAGTGCTAATACTTTCTAAACAATGGTGGCTACATGTTCATATTATTTTAAATAAATTGGATTTTATTAGTTCTAAAGGGACACCAAATTTGATCCATTCTTAACTTCAATTGTTTCCTCTAGCTTTTCAACATTTTGTATGTAGAATCTTGTTTCTCCACCAATTGCACAAATTTAGTAGACATAATTAATGCAATCAACATTTGTACCATCTTATTGTTGTCATCCACCATGATTTTTCTAAAAGAGTTCCTTCCAAACCATTTCCTTGTAGTAGAAATATTATGTGAAGTTTTCAAATGTGATATTTCGAGGATTTCAACACTCTAATTTCAGGAAATGAGATAGGATTTTATTCTTGTCATGGTTGTTTTGTAATTTTAAATAAATAGTTACTTACTAACCTGCTTCAAAACCGTGTATAGTTTATAGGAGTAATGATGAGAAACTGAATAACCAAAGATCAAAAGGAGAGTATTAAGACACATATCAAGATACCTTATACTTAATATCTAAGATACATGAAGTGTTGCATCAAATATAATAACTAGTTACAATTGCAATTAATAGTTATAATTGAGTACTAACAAGTGAATTAAGAAATTTTAATCAAATAAGAAAAAATGACATGATACCACAATGGTATAGGTGCATAACATTCATGGTGTATCATGGTAAAATACATATAGTATAAATACAAAATAAAATGAGAAGTTTGTGCCAAAAGTAATATTCTTAATAGTTCATTGCTTGTTCTCATTCATTCTTTTGGTCTATCTTGAATGGTCTTGTGGGTTCATGGTAGAGGTTGAGGGGTTGATCTTGTTGTTCCTATAGAATGCTATTATGGTTGATTTTGGAAGATTGTTGGAGTAATTTTAAGGATTTTCTCTCTTTGATTTTCTTGGAGTATTCTAATTGCATCTTTAACTTATTGTTTTGAGTTGTTATAATAATCCAAGCATTAAGTGTGTTCTTCCATAAATTGATCAACCCAATCTTAGAGTTGTGTATTCCAAATATTTTATGTACATACATTTTTGATAAGCGCTTATTATTTTGTCTTAGACAAGGTAAAGATTATTTCATGAGGGCATGTGGGATTTCTTATGAGTTGTGAGTCTTACATGAAATTTTTCATGAGTTATAAATGTGATTTTTTGAAATAAATATATTTGGCTAATGAGTTAACATGTTCTTATTGTCATCTTCACTTGACATTTCATGTTTTTATAAAAAGAGTTAATCAACAACATGATCATTATAGCCTTATCTCAACAAAATGGGGATAACTTCATGAGTTCTTTTCTACCATTCACCTTTATGAAGAGCTTGATCTTTTTTTCATTTAAAGTTTTTTCAAATCATCTTCAATATTTTTTTCCATGTCTTTTTTTGCTCTTCTTGGAACAATGATGTCCCAACCATTCTTATAGGCTCATTATCTAGTCTTCTTTGTACATGTGCAAACCATCTATCTCCCATTCTTAGAATTTATTTGAAATAAGAGCCACACAAAGTATTCCTACAATTTTTGTATTATGCACTTTATCTCTTTTGTTAACATTCAACATTCAAAGTTGATGATCTCTTGCGTGGGCTATAAGGGATTAGCCTTTGAAGGTGCTTGATGTTAGCCCTCACCATTTTGTCCAACCCTAACATTTTGTTGTTGTTGTGGATTATAATATGCTATAGGGTTGAAGGTATTTTGTGTGTGATAGTTGAATGGCCAATGGGTCCATTGGGTACTCATTAAAAAAATTATAAATAGTGATGATTTGTTGTGTCTTTGACATGATAAAAAGTGAAGTGCATATGTTCTATTTTATTGAGTATTTTCTAGGTAAGGGAATTGTTAAGAGAGTTGTTAAGTTCGAAATTCATGGTTAAATGGTTCTTTGTTTGAGCCTACATAGTTTGGCATTGTGTTAGTCCATCATGCTAGTTATGCTTGATACATTAGATATTTTATTTATTTCTTTTTTTACATTGAAATAGAAGTATATGGAATTTACTTGTCTAACTACTTTAAAATCAAAATTTTAGTTCTTTTAGTATGACTACTTCTACTTCAAATATTTCTTTGTTTTTTTGGATGTTATTCTTTGATTTCCATTGCAAAAAAGAAAAAAAAAAGAAAAAAAAAGAAAGAAAAAAGAAAAAAGAAAAAAAAAAAAGATAGAAACATGATAAAGAGTCACCTTAAAAATATGTCATATATTACATGTAAAACAAAAATTAGAGTTCAAAATCCACAAAATGTTCTGTATCCTAAGGGTCTACATGTGGTTATTGATGATTTTAAAAGTGGCATTGGTCTATCTTTCTTCTTTCATTGTAGTTAATATGTTATTTATTTTGCTTCATTCTCTAGAAAGAAATAGAGGAGTATCAGAGAATGGTTTTCCAACTTAATGATAAATCATGAAATAATAAATAGGGTATATCAAGCCAAAGATAAACCCTTAGCATTGAACTTTATTTTCATCTTCTCTAAAGCCTAGTTTGTCTTTCATATTATGATGTAACTTTACTCCTATTTTATGGTCAATATTCATATTCTTATGTTTTTTACTTTATATTTTAACATCCTTGATGATAATGATGAAAACATTAGAACCATGCTATTTATCATGGTTATGTTTGGTTTTTTATGTTTATTTTATCATCATGAGAACCTTTAAATCTATACTCTATTTCAATGTGTGTGTGTGTGTGTGTGTGTAAATTTTTTTTTCAAAAACATATAGTCCCTTACATTGCATTTTTATTAATATTAGTGGTGACATTGTAAAGAAAATTTTTTCTCTAAATAGTTTTGTTTTCTTTGATTATTTTGATATTGTTAGTTTGGTGGAAACATGGGAAGATGAGGGCTCTAAATATTTTGATGTTTTAGGTTTTATTAAATTTTTAGAAAAGAAAATTAGAGAATGTGGAAGAAGAACTAGAAGAATTTTTTTCTTAGTTATAAATTCTTTGAAGTAGCTTGTGTAGTAAAATAGATGTACATAAGCAATATACTTGGATAAAAATCCCTCACAAGCATGGTTGCACTTTTCCTGCTTTATGGTATAGTCTTTAGATAAACCTAAATAGTTACAACCATTTCACAATTGACCACTTAGTTACACTTAGATATTGTATGGAAGCTATAAAAATGCCTAACAAAAAATTATTTATTTTCTTTATTGACTTTGCAAAGGCATATACTTCAATGATTAATAAAAATTCATGGTTGCCCCTAAATAGTTTTGGTATCTCTATAGAGTTGATTGTAGTAATACAAAAGTTATATGAATAAGTCATCATTAAGGTTAAAGACAAGGATTGAAAGAAAAAAATTAAATCTTAGGGCAACATTGGAATGGAGCAAGGTTTTCCTTTATCCCCATATCTTTTTCTTCTCTTTATTAATGAGTTGCAAGATTGAATTTGTATAGAAAATCATAAGTATGCTATCAAGATTGGATTCCATGCAATGAACCTACTTCTTTATGCAAATGATGCAACTTTAATTTTTACTTTTGAGAAAGGTATGTAAAATATGTTGAAAATTCTAGGAAAAATTTATTTTTATTTTAGCCTTGAAGATATGGGATACAAGAAATATAGAGGGGGGGGGGGGGGGGNATGGTATTGTTAAGGTGAGCTATAAGATAGAGAAGAAAAATTAAAACCAAAACTTTAATAGAGCCCAATGTTGCAAGATGACCCCCTAGTCACCTGCAACAAGACAAAAGCTTATCGCACCCCCCAGGATGACAACTGAAAAAGTAGACCAATACAACTAACTCAAAGAGAAATCATTTAGAAAAAGGTAATATTATTGATAAAGCATAGTTCTCGACATTAAAGTTGAACAATACTAGTAATAGAGCTTTTCATATCGTAGTTAAATTCATTGTAGTTTGTGTTTTGATACCAAGCATCTAGGTGACAGTTCCAAATAAAGAAGATAATCTTAAATAAGAGGATTTTCCAGGATTTTTGAAGGTGTTGCTTAACACAATCATCTTGAAAGATACATTAAGGAAAACCAATAGAATGGTTATGAAGGAAAACTTGGAGAGATTGATACCATTTCCAAATGTGTTGAGAGAATGAGCAATCCAAAAAGACATGTTGAAAAGAGTCATTCGCTTTACAAATGGGGCATTTAGGATGATCAATTCCTAAGAAATGAAGCCTATGTCTGATGGGAAGACCTTGATGAAACAAGGACCAAAAAAAGAAACAGTTCTTAAGTTTGGCCTTGGAAGTCCAAATCTGATGAAAAATATTTTTCCACTGGTGGTCCTCAAGATGTAAACTCCAATGTCTATTTAGAGTGGAGAAGTGAAAAAATTGCACATGAAACCAAGATTTGGCTTTAGAGATGTGTAAAGAGCAAAGAGGGGAACCGTCAGGCCAAAACCAATCATCATACCAAGGAGTATTAGTATGCAACTTATGCATAGAAAAGTTGGAAAGAACTTGCTCTATGTGTTGGTAAATGATAATATCTTGTCCTTGAAACCCCCATTTTACTTTTGCATGTGACCAAGAGAGGGTAGGAGAATCATTTCTAATAGTATATAATTGATCAATATGGTGGAGATTGTGGTCAGCAAAATGATTGGCCCTATGAGAGAATTCATCATAAAGACAACCTACATTCTTTTTAAAAATAGGGGACCACCAGATTGAGTGAGTTGACAGAGAGTGCAAGCTTATCTAGGAAGGTTTCCATTGTAACAAACCTCTAAGTTGGCTCCAACACCACCAAATTTGCTTAAACTAGAAAGAACCTTTGATCTTCTGAGAGCCTCCACTAATGATCCAATTGCTCCAATGCGTATTTTTCCATCTATGGTGAATACCAAGACAAGAGATATTATGTCTAAAAAGGATCTTCCAAGCTTCATCTCCTTCAATACATTGAGTCACCCATTTGGAGGTCAAGAGAATACTCTGGTGTTCAATAGAGGCAAGGCCTAAGCCCCTGTGTTCTTTACTTAAAGTGCAAGTATCCCAAGCTACTCGATGAAAAGCTTTGTGATCATCCTTATCCTCCCAAAGGAAATGCCTATGAATGTTGTTAATGAATTGAAAGGAAGATTTGGAAGAAGCCATAAAGGAAGAGTAATAGACATGAGTGGAGCTCAAAATATGATTAACTATGATAAATCTACCTACAAGAGATAAGGGTTTAGAAGCCCATTTCAAAGCTTTATGTTTCACCTTTTCCACCAGATTGTTCCATCTGGTAGTGGGAGTAGCAAATAAAGTAATAGGGATGCCTAAGAGGGTGAAATTATCAATAGGAGATAGCCACTTGATATCAAAATGATAAGTCCAAGGAGGCCTAGGAGAGAAGCTAGATTGGATGGCTTACATTTTGTTCCAATTGATCTTAGCTCTTGAGGCTCTACAGTAGATATCTATGCAGTGCAAGGCAGTGTTAAAATTATTATGGTCCTCAATCAAAGTGATAAAAGTATCATCTGCAAACTGGCTGTAAACAAGATCCTTTCCTTGTTGTGGAAGAGAGATACCTCTTAGCCGCATAGATTCATTATGAGATCTAAGAACAGCTCCAAGAGCATCAACAGCTAGGATGAAAAGATAAGGGGCTAAAGGGAACCCCTGTCAGACTAATTTTTGAAGCTCAATGATGTTAGAGAAGGATCCATTAATGCAAATGACTAAAGAGGCCTCTGAAAAAACAATATCGATATGTCTCTCAAAAACATTACCTAAGTTATGGTGTTTGACTATACTTTTTAAAAAGGACCAATCAAGCATGTCGTAAGCTTTAGTAAAATCAAGCTTAAGAAGAATGGAATTTTGATTAGTAATATAGATTTTAATTTTAAATTTGGAGTTGCAAATATAAAATTAGTGAACTCTTTTAGATATTTGTGTCTCCATTATACAAGTAATTACAAATGGGATAATAGTGTTAAGGAGAGAATTGTAGAAGGAATTAAGGCTCTCTATACTATTAAAGACAAATGTAAAGTGTTAGGATTATGAGTTTGGAAGTTTTAAAACAAATATTTCAACCTATAATTTACCCTATATTGTTATATGGATGTATTGTAAGGGGGCTATGCTGTAGTGCAAAAAATCCCAATCAAAATAGGGGACATAGTTCTTTATTAAAATCCCAATCATATTACTTAATGAAAAAAATCTTAAATGATTCAGAAGGGATCCTACATTGTCCATTCCACCTTTAGATATAGTGCTTTATGGCTTTACAATATAAATAACCCACACAAAGTAATCCTAGTCAACATCCAACAAATTAAGCCTTTTAAGACAGCCAAAAATCATATAACCTCATCCACTAGCTTTACTCAATCAATTTTCCATATCTTCTCTAGAAACCTTAGTTGTGGAGGATATACTCAATTTAATTAAGCTTTGTAAATAAGGTTTTTTTAATCTTTTTATTTTATAATTTTTATCATCTTATGAATTTTTGTTGCTTTTCCATTTATTTTATATTACTTATTTCTTAATATTTCCTCTTTTCTTGTATAGTTTTCAATTTTATTTAATCATTTTGCTTATGCTTTATTATTATTTTAATCATTTTTTGTTAATAAAGTTGTGTAGAAAATAACTTCGTTTATGGGAATTTTATTGTATGTTATCCTATTATTAAGGAGTAATTATACATAATAGTAAGATCACTATATTCATTTCTCCATTTTCATTAATAATATATTCTTAATATGGAAATAATGTTATGCTTATCACATTCAAAAGAAAAATTAATCTGTGATCATTAGATCTTGAAGGAAGAAGGAAGAACCAAGAGGATTGGATAAAGGTATGAATTCAATGGAATTTCTTAATTCTTTGGACTTTTATTATAAGTATTACTATCCCATGTTGATGCACTACCACTCATGTTTTGTTATCTTTGGAAGAGTATATTTAAACACAATTTTTTCCTTATTATGTTACTATAGAATGACATGTGAATGATGCCTAATGGTAGTCCTATGAAAAGAGTAACAAAAAAAACTTATTTATTTATTTCTAAAGGAATTATTCTTGGGATACTACTAGAAAGACATGTAACATCCTTCCATCTAATCCAATATAAGAGAACATTACATTAGGTTAAAGCCCAAAAATCCTAGTTTATGGTAAGAAGGTAATCTAATGAAACAAATTAATGAAGTGTAGAAGTTTTAGTAATTAAAAATACATGATATTATATCCAAATGGAAATAAAAGAAAAAAGAACCAACAATACAATAGAATAAAAAACTAGTTGAATTATACCATAATTAATTAACATTCATATATGATATATCATATAGAGTCTATTATAATCCATGTTAATATCCAAACAAGGAATGAAATACATAATGTATCCAACATATGTGAAGTCATCTAATAATAATGATGAATAATATAGAATTTATCTGATACATATCAGTAAATGAAACATGAAATATCAAGTATAAATCTATCACTATAAAATGTAAATAAGCTATCAAAACATAAAACAACATTACATGGTCCTCCTACTTCTCATAGTCCTAGTGTCCTAAAAATAAGAGTAAGTATTAGTATAAAATTAAGTGAGAAACCTTGACATAATCTCTCCATCTTTTGAGGATAAGTATTCATGATGAAGGGCTAGGCAAGGGTACTTTGACCTATAAGCATATGTTAGCACACATAACATACTTCATCTATAATAGTATAATAAAATATCATTAAGAAAGGACCAATTAGAAGAAAGCACACTCTTTAGCCCTTCAACTAAATAAATACATGAACTAGGAAGGTAGCATGTGCTAAGATGAGTGTATCATGTGAATTAATTGTGCATTCATTTAATTTATTAAATCAGTTATCATTGATTACTTCCTATCATGTGAATGAATTTATTTTACTCTTAAATCATCCTAGTTATACATACAAACCTACTATTTGAAAAATAAATATTGGCATTAGAGTTACCTAGCAAATCCTCTAACATTTTGTAGGTATAATGTCCTAGCAAAGAATTGAATAACTCCCCTTTCCTATAGGATGAGGTCTACATTAAGAGCCTTAAAATGACATCTTCATGTAGATCTACATCATTTAGAATTTCCACCACCAACTGGTTACAAAATTTGATGCTAGATCCTTTTAATAAATATTCACATAGTTAAAAAAGATGTATGAACTAGTGTTGATGGTGGAGGCTCAACATATGATCAAGATCACATGATATGTATAACTTGTGGCTTATGAAACAAGCATTACAAGTAATTAGCATTCATTTGAAAAATGACTAGGTAACTTCCATGAAAGATTAAGATCCAAAAGCTATTTATCTTAGCTTATATGATAAGGAAAACTTATAAATAATAATATTAATCTCACTAGAATTGCATGAGGATATGTGGTTTGTGACCATAACCTAAGCATGATACATGGTTGACATCAAAATTGATGAGTCATGAATTTGCTGGCTATGATATCGCAATTGTGATATCATAGCTGACGCAATATTGTGTACGTGATATCACAGCCCTGATATCACAATCGATGCGATATCATGTACACGATATCACGTATGCGATATTGTGGCCTACCTTAATTTCTATAAATAAGAGGTAGCTTTCCTTGTTCTGGCATCCATTTTTAGTCTCGTAACAAAGCTATGGCAGTTTTTCCCTTCCAAAGATAGAATAATTTCCCAGTGTTTGCCCACAGTGTGGTGATTGTAATTGTACAACATCCTTATCCGAGTGTGATGTACTTAGACACGCACATTATTAGAAATAAAGATCGAGATTACTTCATCATTGCAACATTCACTTAGTTTAATTAATTAATTATTTAATTGTTATTTACTACTTTCTTAGTGAATTTCTCTTACCCTTATCTCATGTTAAAAGCAGAATGAGTATGACTTAATGATGAGCATTTAAGTGTGACTACTTGGTAATCCAGTAGCGTACCTAGGCCATGTGCTTGATAATCCTAGTGGTAGTCATGCATGAGGTCCAAGATGTGTACAGATGATTAAGGAATGGATGCTTATCACACTTAGGCTAGTTGAGATTCTCTCTTACCCTTTCCTCCTAGCTTAGTTAATCTTATTTCCCATTGCCTTCAGGAGTAGCATTAGGTTAGACCACATCATACACCTCACTCTGGACTACACCATACATGACAAAGATAATACTAGTCCAGGTGGGAAGACAGTGAACTGCGACCTAAGGCTAACTGTCTAGGTTCCATAACTAGTCCGTCTACGAAGTTCAACTGGATCGTGTGTGAAAACACTTGTATTTGTATGGTTGAGTGTAGGGGTACCTCACCACTCATCATTGGCACCGTTGTTGGGGATGATACTAGTTATCTAGATTAGTTATATCATACAAGGTTGCTATAAAGGACTTAACAATATATCTTTTAGAAAGAAATAATTATAAAAAGTCACATACAAATTCACATACAACTTCACAACCATTCCTCTCCTACAAGACCATGATAATGCCACATCTAGTGAGGAAATTCATTGGAGAACCAATGAATTATCTGACAATGAAGATTGGAGTACGCAATCCAAAGTGGAGGTTTCTTATAAACATAAATAAAGGCAACATCATCCCAACACATGAAAGCATAACTTACCTGATGATGATGAACCCCCACTGGCCACTACAAGCCTAACACAAATACAAGAGGCTGTTTGAATCTCACGTAGGCATCGTAAAGAGAGCAATCTACCTAGGCTCGATTTAAACAACTTCCTTACTTTTTTAAGAGGCTATGACTTAGATTCTCATCAACATTTATAAGCCTTCTACGATGCCTATGCATGGAAGAACATTGAAAATGATTGGAAAAAAATCAATCTCTTTCCTATGACACTTGTTGGCCAAGAGAAAGTATGGTATAGATCGTTAAAGCCAAATTCAATACGATGTTGGTCAACAATGGTAGAAATCATTAACGAAAGATATCAAACCTACACAAGAGTGTCAGCCTTGAGGAAACAAATCCAAGAGTTGAAATAAGAACAACATGGACCCTTGGACATGGCCTTAGAAAGATATTATGCACTATTAAACAACTGTCTAGGCCATGGGTTTTCCAAGCAAAGGCTAATGTACCATATTATGGATGGGCTACATAATGAAACAAGAGAGACCTTAGGAATGTATGCCCAAGGTCAACTATACGAACTATGAACTCATCAAGTCCAAGAGCTTATTAATCGGGTAGCAAAAGAAGAAGGAGAATTAGCTAGATGGGAGAGTGTTGAAAAATATCAATGGGACCAAAATATTAACTCAATGAAGGTCCATGATCATAAAAATGAGAAATCAACCAATGACAAGGAGAAAGAATCATCTTTTCCAATACAATGATCACTAGAAGAAGTCAAGGCAAAGATCAATAAGATGTTGGAATGGACGTATCAAAAGTGTGGAGAATTTATCAACATTATTGGAGATAGAGTTTTGACAACCCAAGAAGCAGGACAAAACATTAGACAATCGGAAAGAAGGGATATGGAAAATAAGAGCTTAACTTCCAATCATACATATGAATGCAACATATTCCTGTATGATCACCCCAAGGGCCAATGCCTAATATTGTTACATTTATATGAGCAATGAGGAAACATGTTACATCTAGAGTTTATACAAAGATACTATGTTTGATCATAATGGCAACAATCCTAGTCATGGGGGAAACCTCCCTTAGACTGGAGACACCCTTCATATCATCCAAACCCAAATGCTTATCTTGTTCAACATCCTATTTTTTCAATTGGGCCAACATACTCTATCTCACCACAGTACCATTCTCCCTAATACTATCAACCCATACCTTCAACACAACTACCACCTTGTGCACCTTATACTCCTCCTAACTTTCAACATTCTCGTCCTTTCTCTCCTTCCACATTTCCACCAACTTTTCGCAAGGTGTTTGCACCACCACAACAACCCACGAATGCTACTTGTGCTACTACTACCAACAGCAGTGGGAGGCCTCCTCAACATCCAAAGTGCCCCTTCTTTAAACATAACTGTAAGAAGGGACAATAAAATTATGAGGCCACCGCTTCCTCCAACTCAACACAAGTCCAACCTTGTGGTGCACCCTTATCTTCAAACTCCATGCCTCATGTTACTTCATCAGGGCCACCAACTCACACTCCAACAACCATACGGCCTAATGAACACAGTCATGGAAGGAATCATCCCGATCCTTGAATACCATCTAACAGCCCTAAATATCATAGTGGGTCAACTCGTAATCCAAGAACTACATCGTATAAATTGCCCCACTATGCTTACTATAACCTAGTGGGTGAAACCCAATATGGTATGTATGGCCAAGTTCCAATACTTCCAACATGCAAGGATTCTTGTTGTCAATTATTAATCCTTACCATCCTCAACCATTTAGCTATGAGGGATATCCCCCATTCTAATAGCAAGTAGGATTAATAAATATTTTTTATTTTCTTTAATTTTACAACTTTTTGTTTTCTAGTTTTTCATTTTTCAATTTCTTGTTTTATCTTTTTGTCTTTTTGTATTTTTACATTTTTACAAGTAATCTTGTCTATGAAGAAAATGCTCATGTGGATCATTGGTTGAGGTGTGTTCTATGTTATTAAGTCTCAAGTGATCAATTATTTGGATAGTGAGCCCATTACACCCACTCATCCACTCTACAAATAAGAGGTTCTATTCAAGGGTACAATGATATTATTGAAATTCTTAAAAACTTAAAATTAATTTTTTGTTCATTGTACCTGGAATGAAGAAGGATGGATCAAGAGGGAATGATTAGGGTGTGACATCAAGGGGACTTATGGATTCTCTTTAGTGACATATGTGAGAGTTATCATGTAATGTGGTTGTACTAAGATCCTTGTATATCTAGGGAAAAATGGAAGTAAGAGTAATCAAAAGGCCCTCAAAGATCCAATGGTGTTCTAGAGGATCCCACTAGAAAGACATGCACCCATGCCTAAAGGTTGGTGGCTTCTTTGGATTCATTCATTCAAAAAAAAAAGAAGAAAAGAAAAAAAAAGAAAAAAAAGGAAAGTACCACAAAACAAAAATCACTCCTCCCTTGAACAAAAAACCAAGTGATTGTATGCCTTGTTGTTATGGTACTCTCATAGTTGCTCACCATGGGATGAAACAATATGATGTCATTGATTAGAGAAATGGACTTGGTCCTAATCTTGGAATGAAAAGTTAATAAAACTTTAATCATTCTTAACACGTAGGATTCATTGTGTCCTGGGTCAGTTACCTCATGTCCCAATCTCTACGATCCCTTCTATACTTCATCTCATCTCACTGTTCAGGTAATTGTAGCTCGTGTCATGTGTAACATAGAATTCTTATCTCATCCTAGTGATATTTACATGTGTGTGTTTTGTGGAATCAGTGTGGATTGCATTTAACCCTTCTAGTACCCACAGAAACTTTTAAGTGTGGTTACACAAGGGCATTATAGGTTGGAACCTACTTTGGGGAGGACCCACTTGTGTAATCTTTTGTAATATTCACTTATGACATAGCTTACACACACCATTTATTACCCTCAGTGTATTGTTCAAGATATTCTTTTCCTTATTACTCTTCCTCTGATTCAACATTCCTATGAATCATCACATAGCCTTTTTCTCTACCATTCGAGGTCCTTATTGATAAATTCCATACCATCATAATTTTCATGCCTTCAAAACTAGTTGAATTACCCTGGAACCCTTTAAAAATCATCCAGATGTCCTTAGTTTACATCATTTAATTTCAAAAGAAATATTAAAAATTTAGTACATTCTCTAAGTGCCCTAACTTCAATGAAAATATATATACATGAACCCCCTATGCTAATCAACATCATTTGCAACTGTTCACGCAGGGGAAGTTTTTTAAATTCCTCTCTGACTCGTGATTGTGCATCCCTTGCTTTCATATCCATAACTTGCTTGCTGGTACTCTGATTTTCATTCCATTTGAACCTACTTGAACCCAGAGTGTTTAGCTTAGTCGTGGGGGAGGGGCACATGCTGAATAGTGCATAAATTTTTTGAAATTCATCATCACTTGAAGGACATATTTAAGGGTAATTAGTTGTAAAATTAAGAATAGAATGTGTCAAAAACAATTTCATCCCCTTAGCTATACCAGAAAATTAAATGTGGAAACCACCTAAGCAAAAAGTACTCAACATTATAATCTTTTAGGGGATATGTTCTTCCAATAATTAACATCACATGGGAATAAATTTAATCTATTAAGGTAAGCAGTAAGGTATAACCTAACTTTGGCAACAACCTTACTAATGATTGTCCCCGTGTGATTGTAGATGGCCCCAAAACACAGATAACAGGAAGGTCCTACTCAAGCTGCATTCAAATGACCTAGGAGAGGTGAAGGAAAAGTCCCTATCGAACAACATGCAGACCAGGAGGAAAAATCATTTAGTATTCACCAAGAAGACCCTTCTACTATACAATTAAGGTAGGCAGAAGGAGGAGCTGCCGCAACACTTGAATATGGACAACATCTCATGTTGCCCTAGGATTGTGTTCAGGCTATCCATGGAAGGTCCATATTCACTATAGTGATCATGGAATTAAACTTTGGACCTTTCGTAGAATTTTCTCTGGAGGCTGTTAGGGATCACCTCAAAGTATCCCCATTATGGCCTACCCTCTCTGAAAGTAGTGCCCAGTACTTAGGGGAAACATACCAATTTTGGCACAATAAAGAAGAAGGCACCAGGGTTAAAAATTGTGGTGTGATTGTTGACTTCTCTATTCAAGCTAGTTTGGAAGTATTAAAACTTTTGAATACAGGGCCAAAAGTTGCTCAGAACTAGCTGGATACTTTCAGAATCAAGCAACTTAATATATTGTTGATAGAGAATAAAAGGGTGGTGGAAGAGAAAGAGAAGGATGATTGGGATGCCTCTATGGCACAAGTGCAAATTTACGTGCACACCAAGGCACTTAAGGCCTTACAAGAGGAGAAACTCTAGGCCATACTTTGATGCCATCAAATTTTAAGACCTGGAGTTCAAGAAAAGGGAAAGACACCTATGGAGGAGCCACTGCCACCAGAAACTACATGAGTTCCACCAATTTTGTAATCATAGGATTTTCTTTTGTGTTGTATCTCAATTTTTTTTGGCTCCACATTGCGACATGAATCCATTCTAGTTAGTTAATAATCCCATACCTATCCACCGTGTAATAAATGGAGCTTGTTCTCTCTGTAACTTGAGGACGAGTTTTCATTCAGTCATGGGGGTATGATGAGACATGAATTTTTTGGCTATGATATTACAACCGTGATATCATAGCTGTGATATCACAACCAATGCAATATCGCGTATGTGATATCACAGCCGATGCAATATCGCATACATGATATCATGTATGCGATATTGTAGCCCAGTCGCAATATCGCATATGTGATATCACAGCCTACCTTAATTTCTATAAATAAGAGGTGGCTTTCCTTGTTCTAACATTTAGTTTTAGTCCCGTAGTGAAGCTTTGGCAGTTTTTCCCTTCTAGAGATAGAATAATTTCCCAATGTTTGCCCACAGTGTGATGATTGTAATTGTACGACATCCTTATTCGAGTGTGATGTACTTGGACACGCACATGATCAAAAATAAAGATCAAGATTACTTCATCATTGCAGCATTGACTTAGTTTAATTAATTAATTATTTACTTTTTATTTACTACTTTCTTAGTTAATTTCTCTTACCCTTATCTCATGTTAAACGTGGAATGAGTATGAATTAATCATGAGCATTTAAGTGTGACTACTTGGTAACCCAATAGCCTACCTAGGCCATGCACTTGGTAATCCTAGTGGTAGTCGTGCATGAGGTTCAAGATTTGTACAGATGATTAAGGAATGGATGCTCATTGCACTTAGGCTAGTTTAGATTCTCTCTTACCCTTTCCTCCTAGCTTAGTTAATATTATTTCCCATTACCTTCAGGAGTAGCATTAGGTTAGACCACATCATACACCTCACTTTGGACTAAACCATAAATGAAAAAGATAATACTAGTCTAGGTGGGAAGATAGTGAACTGAGACCTAAGGCTAACTATCTAGGTGCCATAACTAGTACATTTGTGAATTTTGATTGGATCACGTGTGAAAACGCTCGTATTCATATGGTTGAGTGTAGGGTTACCTCACCACTCATCAAAAATCTCATTGGCAATAAAAGGTATAAAAAAGATACTTTGACTTCAATCATAATTCCATCATGACCTATGATTGACTCTTGGTCAACTCATGGTTATTCATGGATGTAAGAAAAAGAGACCTAAAGTACAAATTGATGGTTTTTAGTTGATTTCAACCTAGACATAACCCATGATCTAGGAATATGACTCGTGGTAAGCTTATGATCTACAAAAAGATAATATTTTTGAAGGATAAAGACTTAGGATTGAACTTGAAAGCTTTTGGGTTGACCATGACTCGTGGCTTGAGATCATGACCTAATCATGACTCATAATTAGTGTTGACATCTCATCATAACTTGTGGAACACTTGTGGTTTTGGTAGAAAAACCAAAATAATTGAAAACCAGCTCTGGAAAAGGAAAAAAGAAAGAGTTTAGATAAGGGACTAAGAAACTAACTATGAAATCAAGTGTCCTTGTCTCTTATTTATAGGTGACAAGACAAGTTTTGACATCACATGCCCAATATCACTTTAGCCACTATGATATCAAGGGCCTGATATCATGGGTCTAATATTGAGGGTTTGATATTAGGACTCATCATACCCTCATGATTGAATAAAAACTTGTCCTCAAGTTCCTTACAAAATATTGGGAAGGTATGGGATTATTGACTGAATGAAAACTGATGGTGACATGGAACCATAGAATCAAAGTGCCTGGTGAATGGATCAACAAACATATTACAAAATTGGTGTTTATAACCATTGTGGTGAACATTATCCATAGATGACATCTAGATCCTCATTTGACAGCTTGAAGAGAGGGAGAGAGAGAGAAAAGAAAATGAGTCATGTTGCTACCAATGTTAAAATTGGGCACACCATTGTTCATCCATGACCACATGATCAAGCTTGTTCCCTGCATAAATGCTTTTTTCTCTAGTCCATCCTGAGTGCTTCCTTCTAACTAGTCCATTATTTTTGTGATCACCATATACACACACAACAAGATCATAAGTTAGCAAGGTTAGATAAGATATAATGTAATTGATACCTTTCCTCAATATGAAGCACATTGGCTAGGTTGTGGTTATGGAAGATACTGGATTAGAGGTTTGTAATTGATAACTATCATAGGTGTAGGGATGAGATTAGTAATGAGATGAAAAAATTTGCAATAGGCTCCCATGACTAAGAGAAAACCTACAGGAGTAATAGAGTGGAAAACGAAAGAACAAGAAAGATGAGAGAAATAATCAACGATGAATCTAGTAATATAAAAAACAAAGATGAATGTCATGGATGGGGTGAAACAAGAAATAGTTGATTGCAAGAAATGTTTAAGGGAAAGAGATTAATAAGTGCACCAAAAAGGAATGCCAATGGGTCCTTCCCAAAGCAGGCTCATGCCCTTTATGCCCTAACAAACCCACAAACCAAAGAGTTCGTAGGCTCTAGGAATGACATATGAAAATGATGGTTAAGAAGTTACCCACAAGAGTTTACCCAAGAATAACAATGAATCAACCAAGATATAGACTAATCATAAAATCAACAATGAGGTGGAATATGGAAATAAATATGAAAAGAAAAGAGAAGAGAGAATGGAATGGGGTCCCCAAAATCAAGGTTGTGTAAAGTCCCTTTTGTATTGTGTGGTTAAGGAGACTTAATAAAATTCTATCCAAATGTAGATTCCAACTAACCATATCTAGTGACCTCACATCAACACACTTGACCAACCCATCCTCCTAAAGTAACAAGAATGCTTTTACAGAGAAACTACCATTCCAACAAGAGAAGAAAAAAGGAGCAGGAAGCAAGAAAGAGCCTTAGTTAGAGGGAACCTTCAAACATGGATAACATGTCTCTCCAGTGCCATAACTAGTGCTTGTAGCCCATGTTTCTTTATTATGTCTAAGGGGTGTGTTTTGAATTCTCACTAGGGTTTTTTTGAGTGAGAACCATACCATACAAAGACTTATTCGATTTAGTCAACTTCTTGATATTGGTCAATAGCAGAATGATGGAAAACCTATGAAAAACATCCAAGTACCCAAGAGAATAGCCAGCACAAGTGTGTCAAATCCCCTTTAAGTCACATCCTTTTCAATCCATTTGAATCTTTCCTTGGTTTGAAGAATACCAAGCCACCAATTCATTAATAAGTTTGCTTAGAAAAAGGGACATTACATTTTCAAAATAAAGGGAGATCATAGAGTTGTATGGATAAATGGATGATGTGGACTCATTTCCTATTTTATCAAAAGAACCCATATCTTAGCATCAACATTAAAAATCAAAGGTAAAAACCAAACATTAGGAATCAACACCATTATAGTACAATGCATCATCAAGAGCACTTATTATACAACAAGTGAGAGTAATTCAAACAAAATGTAATAGAGAAAGAAATAGTAAAAATGTTGAAAATGGTGTAAAAAAAAAACAAGTAAAGATGAAGAATGTGTAAAACAAAAAAGACAAAGGAAACTGAGGGCTTAGAATGGCTAGCATTGGTGGCCATCTCTCCCATGATTGAGTTGGAAGAAGGAGATCTGAAATAATGAGAAAGGTTGTCCATTAACAAAGGTAGTGTTAGTATTGGCCATTTTAGGCTCATGGAAAGGTTTGGTTTGTTGGATGTTGACTAATAATTTCCTATATAGGCTTTTGGGTTTATAGATCATCATGGCCCTTGAAGTAAAATTTTCATGAATGATATAAGGTCCTTCCCATAACATTTGAAATTTAGTTCATTATGGCACATGTGCAGGATTCCAATAAAGAACCTTATCTCTTGGTTGGTATGTAACTTTTCTAATTCTTAGGTCATGACGTTGCTTGTTGAAGGCCTTGTGCAATTCATTGGATGATAGGGTAGCTAATTAGTTTTCATCTAGCAAGTTAAGGTTCATTAACCGTTCTTTCTATGCTAGACTGAGGTCAAGGTTGAGGTCACATGTTGTAGATAGTATATAGAGCTCATCTTAGATAGGAAGTGTTGGAAGTTTACTATACACTAACTCATAGGGAGAATAGCCTATAGGGAGTTTCCATGTGGAGCGGTATGCCCAAAGAGCATTGTTTAGTTTGGCACTCTAGTCTCACCTATATTTGCTAATGGTTTGTATCAATATTTTTGTGATCTCCCTATTAGTGACCTCGGCTTGACCATTCACTTGAGGATGATATGGTGTAGTTAGCTTATGCTCAACTCCTAAGTGTTGCATTAATTTTTGAAAGGTCACACCTATAAAATGTGTACCATTATCAAAAATAAGTGCACGAGGCATGCCAAACCTATTTACAATTTTTTTGAACAAATTGTATAGTGGTAGATGATGTACAGTTAGTGATAGCGGCTACTTCTATCCACTTTGTAAAATAGTCAACAACAACAACAATGTAGGCTTTTTCATTGGACATTGGCGTGATAGGCCCCATAAAATCAATACCCCATATGTTAAAGGGTTCTAAATGTTGAATCCATTATTTTGGATCCTCCATTATAGTTGTCATTCCCCCATCATGTTGGCAATGCTCACAAGATTGGACGAAATGATTAGCATCCCGAAATAATATCAACCAATAATATCTTGTAAGCAAGATTTCAATGGCTATCTGTCTCCCAGCATAATAACCCCCACAAGGGCCTTGATGAGCATCTTAGAGAACTTGAAATTGATCTACATTGGGGATATGGCATTAGACTAGGCCATTAGAATATACCTTATAAAGGTGTCCATTGATTTCCATGAAATATTTGGCTCAGTGAAGAAACTATTGTTTTGTTTTAAAATCTAGCCCTTATGGTGTTTCTTGTGTGATAAGATAGGTAAGAATGCTACTATACAAATTTGTATCTATGGTTAATTGATTGTTTATTACACCTATAAAGAGGAGTTCATCAGGGAAGTGATTAGAGATTGGATATTTGTCCTCTTTGTTGTCCCATTATAATTGAGATAAATGATCAGCAACATCATTCTCAGTGCCTTTCTGATTGATCATCGTAAGATCGAACTCTTGTATGATCATAAGCCATCATATGATGTGAGGGCTCACCATTGGTTTATTCATTAGGAACCATATTTCACTATGATCTATGTGTACAAATATCTTATAGCCCAATACATATTGCCTAAATTTTTCTAGTGAAAACACCACAACTATTAACTCTTTTTCTATTGGGGTGTAGTTGATTTGTGCACCAGCAATACTTCAACTTGCATAGTGAATGTAATAGGGATGTTTTTGGTCATCTAATTGTGTAAGTACAGATCCTAACTAAAAATTGTATGCATTAGTCATTATATGGAATGGTTTAGGCCAGTCAGGAGCTTGTAAAATGGGTGTTTCTATAAGCTTCTATTTCAAGGTTTGAAAAGGTAGCTCACACTTAGTCCATTCAAAGGGTATGTCCTTCTTTGTTAATTCTACCAATGGTTTTGTAATCTTTGAAAAGTTCTTGATGAAGTGTCTATAATATCCAGTATGTCCAAGGAATGAACAGATGTCTTTTATAGTTTTAAGTTGACGAGTGATTTCTTGGATGACTTTAATTTTGTCAGGATCTACCTCCATCTCTATTTGTAAAATTTAATGTCCTAATACAATGCCCTCTTGGATAGTTAAGTGGCTTTTCTACCAATTGAGCCTTAGGTTGATTTATACACCATTTTAATACTTGCTCTATTTGGTTCAATGCTTGTTAGAAGTCCACTCCATAGGTGGAGAAATCATCTATAAAGATCTCCACACCATTCCTTATTTTCTAGTAAAATATACTTAGAACCAGATGTTGAAATGTTGCTGGGGCATTACATAAGCCAAATGGCATCTACCTATATGAAAATGTCCCCCAAGAACTTGTTAATGTAGTCTTGGCTTGGTCTTCTAGTGCTATTTGAATTTGATTGTATCCACTGTAACCATCCAAAAAACTATAATAGCAATGCCTTGCAATGGTATCTAAGACTTGGTCAATGAATGGCAATGGCAAATGGTCTTTAAATGTTTCCATGTTTAACAACCTAAAGTCTATACACACCCTCCATTTACCTTCCTTTTAGGCACAATGACTAATGAACTAACCCATTCATTGTTAGCAATAGGGTAGATGAACCTAGCTTTTAGAAGTTGTTCAATTTCCTCTATAACTACTTGCTTAAGCTTTGGGTTCAGTCATCCTTGTGATTGTCATCGAGGCTTCATAGAGGGGTCAGTGTAAATTCTATGTGACATATCCTAGGATCTATTTCGGTTAATTTAGGATATGACTAAGCAAAGTATTTTGATAATTTATTTACCATCTTTAGTAGTCTTTCTTTTTGTTGACAAACAAGCTTAGTATTAATGATTACCGATTTTCCATTCTTGAGAAATTTGTTCTCCATACCAGTGGGAAATGGTTTCAACTCAAGGGGCTCTTGCTTAAACTTGTTAGGAATTTCCAACTTCTCTTAGTTGATATTTTTGATGTTAGGACTTGGAAGTTGGTGATGGACTTTCTCTAATGTATCTATGCTATCAATATAGGCACAATTCAAGCTCTCAGTTGGTTCCATGCATAGAATTGAATTGCTCTCTCGGTTAGCTGTCAGCCACTAGGTGCCTTCCTATCTTGTGGCTACTACATATAGGCATCTTTGTATATCAGTTATTTGTGCATACTGGTTGCATGAAGGTAATGTTAAACGTTGTACAAACTAGAACTTTTGCATGTAGTTACACCCTATGTTACTGTATGTGATGCATGGAACTTTCTTTTTTGATCTTTCTAAACATATTTTCTTTTTGATATTTCTAGGGAAAGATCACGTATTCCTAGGCACACATCAATCGTGCTTAGTCATGCTCTTCACATTATGATTGGAAAGTCCCCCTTATAGTTTTTGACTTGGATCACTAGGAAATCAGCTAGATATGATCATCCATGAATAGTGGTGACAATGTCCTCTACTAGTGCTAATGGGATAGTGATGGACTAGTTGGCCAACTCTAAATAAATGTTACTTTTTTTTAGTGGAGGCAAGTTCTAGGCCTTGTACATGTCTTGAGGGATTAAGTGAACACCAGTACCTGAATCCAAAAGAGCTTTGCAAGACTCATTCTTAGAAATTTTTAAATATATAATAGGATTTCTAGGATCATAGAATTTCTTAGGAAGATGGCTAGCTTTGATCCAATTAGTGATGGCATGAGTTAACATGATAGTGTGCATTGAGTGTGGTCTTTTGTTCAAAGGAAGCTTTGAAGATTCAAATGGTGGTGAGGAATTTGGAGAACTAGCTGCTTGTGGTTGTAAGGAGTTATTTGGACTATTAGTTCTAAAGAAAGGTCTTGTCTTTGATCAGTCGTTTGAATCAATATTAGGTTGAGGATTGATAGCCCCTATAGCATTACATTGCTATGTTTGGGCAAGAAGCTCACTTTGCATAGTTGGAGTAGGTGGTAATGGAGCTAAGGGTGGAAGAGGTGCAGTTGGATGAGAAGGATAATATGTTTTTGGAACATCACTCCTAGGAGAAGGTGTTTTATAGTACTCGTGGATTTGGTAGTAAGGCTGAGGAGCTACATGACTAGTGGAGTCTAGTGGAGTCACGTGGAGAGATTAGTTGCTGAATGTAGCACCCATATGGTTTAGGTTGATGATAAGGGTATTGTTGATGTGGTAATGGAATTTTCCATGATTGTGGGTGTTGCCATTATTGATACTATTCATTCAGTTGTGGTGGAGCTCCACTTGGATAATATGTCAAGGGTTGGTGAAACTGCCTTGGGTTACCTTGAGGATAAGGTAACCTTTGGGCTTTTGTCATTTGTTTAATCATGGATTTAGTGCATACACCTCAGACTCTTATAGATGTGACACTATTGGGCAAGATCCTTTAGGATGGTCATATTGGCATATCTCACATTCACCATCATTATCTGTGTCCAAATCCATCACCTCTTCAATGAAGGCAACTTTTCCCTTACCCTTATTACGTGCATACTCAGCTTCTTTCTTTTTCCTTCTCTCCCAGTTACTACTTTTCTCTCTAGAATCCTATACTATTTTTTAGAATATTTTAAAATTTATCATCTAGGGAGTTCCACATTTTGATCTACCTTTGTTAATACTTTTGATGAAAATTTTTGAATGGGCAAGGTCTTTTTATTCACCATCTCCTCAAGTGGTGACTCTTCTTCATCTTCACAAAATCTAATTTCCTTCTTTTAGAGGGAAGGTTCTCTATTGTACTCCTCTACACTTTCTTTTTTTCTTAACTTGCCTTCCTCCTAGGCAACTTGCTCCAACAATCTTTGTATTTGGTGGGCTTTGAGCTCAGATAGCCTTCCTTAGGTGTAAGTCCCAAGGGTTCTTCGTGTTTCATACCTAAGCCCATCTACAAGATGGTGTAGTTGTTCCTTTTATGAGTAACCATGGCTAGGGCAATGATGTAATAATAAATAATATTGATCCATGGTAGCATCAAAGGGTTCGTGTACTCCTTGTTTCCATCCTTGGATTTGCTTACATAGGTTGGAAACTTGGGAGTATGTTTGATACTTATCATTGAATAGCTCTAACATGGTACTCCATCGAAAAATGGATTCTAGTTCTAAGGATTGATACTAGCTTTTTACTTCCTTAATTAGTGCTTATGAAAATAACTTTAGTTTTTCCCACTTGTTTTCTATATTTTTCAAGGCACATGCATCATGAAATACTTGTAGATGGTTTTGAAGATCAACATTGTATCCCCCTTCAAATCATGGGATGTTATTCATGTCTAGTCTTTTGATCTTATTTTCCTTCTGGTGCCTTGTTGGAATCCTAATAGCCTATATTATATCTAACATACTTCAGGTGGTGAGTAGGGGTTCATCGTGATCATATTGTCTATGGCATCTATGATGTCTATGTTATTTCCTACTCTCCCTTCTTTTGTGATGTGTCTCTCTGGACTGCCATCATCCCCTTTCTCGAATGTTTTGTCTATGATCTCTATTTTACTTACCCTTATCCTCATGGTATTTCAATTTTTTATTGCTTTCAAATCCTGAAGGAGAGAGGGAAGGAGATGCTGAAGGTGAAGAGGAAGGAGGACTAACATCTTGATGATGCCTACTACCTTCTCTTTGGTGGTCGTGGCCTTGGTTGCGATTATGATTGAAATGTCTATCATTGTCATGTATTCGTGTTCCTCTTTTAGATCCTTTATGTTTGTTGGTATCAAAACCTGGGTTATGAATAGTTGACTAAAGTCAACAAGAGGAACATCATTTTGTGGAAAACCTCTCGAGGTAGGTTCACCACCCTTATTTTTACTTAGGACATACGGGACATCCTAAGACCATTTTCACTTCATAGATTTGTAATGTCTCTCTTGTTGTAGGTCCCTTTGGCATTGTGCCTCCATGGGTTGATAATCCCTTGAATCTTATTCATGCACAACATACTCCGATTGTAAGTGATGTATACCAATTCATGTGAGAGCATGAAGAAGCATGCTTGAGACTAAGTGATTAGGAGGTAATACTATGTTACCTTGTAAATCATGTTGATGAGTGGCGAGGTATCCCTACACTCAACCATACAAAATGAGTGTAGCATGCATGATCTGGTTGAACTCCACAGACTAAATGCCTAAACGCCCCATGGAACACTTGGGGTTAATCATTCGTTGTCTTCCTAGGCTTACTTGTTGTTGTCACGGTGTATGGTTAAATAAGTCTGAGGTATATGATTTTTATGGTCTTTTATGATTTTATGTCTTGTATGCTAAGAGCAAAGGGTTGAGAAAGCTAACTAACTCTAACTAAGGACTAAGTATAAATTAACTAGCATCAACATCCATTCCCACTTACTGTACACACCCTGAACTATGCAACTGTGGCTACCAAATGCTAATTGTTACTGAGATCACCACATGTAATGCACGTGCTCAAAGTGGTCGTACTAAGGCACTTAACTAGCCTAAACATGATGAGCAGCTGATTTCTTGACTAGCCGTACACATCCATAGATCTCGTAATCAAGTCATACTCATCTCACATTCTAAGAGTTGAGGGTGAAAGAGACTAATCGCAATGAGCAGCTGATTCCTTGATTAGCTGTACACATTCGTCAATGCTCGTAATGAAGTTGTACTCATGCCACACTAATGTAGATAATAAATAACATGTAATAAATCCTATTTCATGCACTACAAGGTTTATCCACAAAGCTCATCTTTATTATCGTACACAACTTGCGTTTAGGTACAAAGTTGCTCGAATAAAGATCTGTTCACTTGGGGACTCCTACTGTGGGCACATGGAAAATATTCTATCTTTGGAGTGATCAAACTGCCAGAGTTTTTCTACTTTAAGCCTAGGATGAGAAATGAGGGAAGTGTCACCTTTTATTTAAATATTTGATAGTAAACCATGATATCGTGTACGTGATATTGCAGGGGGTGATGCGATATCACGTACACGATATCGCATGGAATGCGATATCGCGATGGCTGCGATATCGAGTACGTGATATCGCAGTGCATGCGATATCGCATCTCATCACATGCCAATGCAGTTTTTTATCCTAGTGGAGGATAAAGGTAAATTCTGCTACATACTCATTAGGATGAGTGTATACCAAGTGAAACTGTTGGGGTACTGGTGGATTATCCTGTGTACTTTACCTCAAATTGTTCATGGTGTTAGACGTAGGTGGTGAAGCACTCTCATAAGAAGAAGGGGACATGATTGATTATTTAGTGTGCAATACTATTTTTCGATGATTATAGGATAACTAACCCTAAGGATTCATTCCAATGATGGAAGGATTTCCTAAGTTCTAATTAGTGCACAAAAAACAAAATCCCTGGCAACGTCACCAATGATGAGCGATGAGATACCCCTATGCCCAACCATACAAATACGAGCATTTACACACGATTTGGTTGAACTCCAAGGATTAAGTGCTTATGCACTTACATAGAACAAAGATGGGTTATGCGATCGTTGTCTTCCCAAGCTTACTTGTAAGGCACAATTGAATGGTTAAGTAATCTTGAGGTATATGATTTTTATGCTTTTTATGTTTTATGTTCTTGGTACTTAAAATGGCGAAATGAAATAATTTAATAACTAATTTGATTTAACTAGTTAACTATTCTCTAACTAGTCCTGACACCAGCATCCATTCCCACTCTTTGGACACATCCTGAACTAGTGTAATACTACTAGGATTACCAAACGCTAGTCGTTACTGGGTTACCAAGTGTTCCCATGTATGCTAGAAGTGGTCATGTTGAGTGTGCTAATTAATTGATAAGTAATAATTAAGAATTCAATAGAAATAACATCAATTAACTATTGAAAGCATCAAATAATAGTAAATAACATGAAATGAAATAATTAAGCTATTCTAAATGTTGCAAGATTTATCATAAAGTTCATCTTTATTTTTGGTCATAAGATGTGCTTAGGTACACAATGCTCAAATAAAGATTTGTTCACTTTATAACTCCTACTGTGGACACTTAGAAATAATTCTAACTCTATAAAGGGAAAATTGCAAGAGTTCAACTAAGGGACTAAGAAACTAACTATGAAATCAAGTTCCCTTGTCTCTTATTTATAGGTGACAAGACAAGTTCTAACATTGCATACTTGATATCGCTTAGGCCACTCTGATATCAAGTATCTAATATCAAGGGCCTGATATCATGGATATGATATTGAGGGTCCAATATTGGTACTCATCAATACCCATCCATTTGAGGATGATACATTATGCTTAGGTACAACTTGGTGTCCAAGATTGTACCAATTGTACAATCTTGGTTAGGGATAATCTTAAGTAGAATACCACACAACCATATGATCTTGAAGAGTAATATCTATGGTTCATCCTTTGCACTAGTAGTCATCCATTTAGCCAAGAAATGAGAAAACTTTGTTAATAAGTTAACAATTATGAAGATAAAATCTTTTTGAATGCTAGTGTGAGGTGATGAAATCCATTCCAATTACCTCTTACTTTCATTGTGGAATAGTGTAAAGGTATGTACATCAACCTTAGTATTGATGCTCA
Source organism: Gnetum montanum (assembly GCA_015680685.1). Classification (NCBI taxonomy): domain Eukaryota; kingdom Viridiplantae; phylum Streptophyta; class Gnetopsida; order Gnetales; family Gnetaceae; genus Gnetum; species Gnetum montanum. Next base: position 2,210,197 of record MNCI01036913.1, read on the forward strand.
ATCTTAACCTTAGTGTTCTTTTCATATTTCTTTCCACATTCCACCTCATTGCCAAGTTTTACGACGAGTTTATATCTTGGTTAACACATCGTTAGTCTTTGGTAAAACACTTGTGGGTAATTTTTTAACCATTGTTTCCATATGTCATTCGAAGAGCCCATGGACTCTTTGGTTTATGGGATTTTTAGGGCATTTAGGGCATGAGCCTACTTTGGGGAGGATCCACTAGCATTCCTTTTTGGTGCAATTGTTAAGCTCTTTCCCTTTAACATTTCTTGCAATCAACTATTTCTTATTCACCCCATCAATGACATCCATTTTTGCTTTCATTTTATTGGCTTCACAATTGTTGTTTCTCATATCCTTGTTCTTTAAAAATTTTTCCACCTTATTACTACTGGAGGTTTGCTCTTAGTTATGGGGGGCCTATCATCAATTTCCATTCCATAATTATCTTACCCCTATACCTTGGGTAGTTATCAGTCATAAACCTCTCACTCAATATCTGCCATACCCACAACCTAGCTAATGTGCTTTATATCGAGGCAAGGTATTAGTTGCATTAGCTTTTATCTACCTTTGCTAATCCATGAGTGTGTTGTGTGTGTAGATGGAAACTACATGAACAATGGACTAGGATAAGAGGGAGCACTTAGGATGGACTAGAGCTAGTGCATTTATGCAAGGAATAAGTTTGGATATGTAGCTATGGATGGACAATGGTGTGCATAGTTCATCAACAACAACGTGCCTCATTTTCTCTTTCTCTCCCTCTCTCCAAGCTGTCGGATGAGGGTCTAAATGTCATATATGTACAATGTTCACCACAATGGGCATGAACACCAATGCTATAATATATTTTTTGATCCATTCCCTGGGCACTCTGAGTCTGTCATCCCATGTCATCATTAGTTGTCATTTAGTCAATAATCCCATACCTTTCCAATATTTTATAAGGAACTCAAGGATGAGAGATTTTTAGTTGTGGGGGTATGATGAGCAGAAATATTGCATACGCGATATCGGGACCATGATATTGCATCCACAATATCGGATCCTACCATGTGATATCAAACATCTAATATTGGGACCTATCTCATTACCTATAAATAAGAGGTGAGCACACTTGGTTTGGTAGTTAGTTCTTAGTCCCTTACTCAAACTCTTGCAATTTCTCCCTCTCAAATTTAGAATTCTTTTTGAGTGCCCATAGTAGGAGTCATAAAGTGAATGGATCTTTATTCTAACATTCCTTGTGATAAACCTTGCAGCATTTAGAATAGCTTATCTATTTACAACTCTTTAATTCTTTCATTAGTTAATTGATGTTGCTTTAATTGATTCATTAATTTTCAACAAGTAAGCACACTTAGTGTGACCACTTTGATCATATGTGGAACACTTGGTAACCTAGTAACGATTAGTTTTTGGTAATCCTAGTAATGTTACACTAGTTTAGGATGTATACGGCAAGTGGGAATAGATGCTAGTGTTAGGACTAGTTAGAGCCTAGTTATTTAGTTAAATTAATTTAGTTATTAAATTCTTCAATTTCCCCCTTTTATCACTAGGACATGAAACATAAAAATCATGTGCCTCAAGTTTACTTAACCATACAATCATGCTATACGAGTGAGCTTGGGAAGACAATGATCGCTAATCCATCCTTGTTCTATGAAGGCACATAAGCACTTAGTCCTTGGAATTTGACCAAATCATGCGTGAACACTCATATTCATATGCTTGGGAATAGGGGTACCTCACCACTCATCATAAATGAAGATCATTTGAAAAAATTCTAGATGCATCCTAGAAATAATAAGATATATTAATTTCTAAGGAGGATTGGCTAATGGAAAGGGATGAAGAAGAAGATTGGTGAATCTTTGGCTAATTTCTTGATTTGTTAGTAGGTTAAGATTGAGCATCAATACTAAGGTTGATGTACATACCTTTACACTATTCCACAATGAAAGTAAGAGGTAATTGGAATGGATTTCATCACCTCACACTAGCATTGAAAAAGATTTTATCTTCGTAATTGTTAACTTATTAACAAAGTTTTCTCATTTCTTGGCTAAATGGATGACTACTAGTGCAAAGGATGAACCATAACTATTACTCTTCAAGATCATATGGTTGTGTGGTATTCTACTTAAGATTATCCCTAACCATGATGCCAAGTCTATTTTTCATTTTTGGCATACTTTCATGGAGAGAACAGAGAGAATGGGATGCGGTCCTAGAATTAAGGTAGTGTAAAGTCTCTTGTATAATATGTGGTTAAGGTGACTTAATAAAATTCTATCCAAATCCAAATTCAACTATCCACATCTAGTGAACTTGCATCAACACACTTGACCAACCTATCTTCTCGAGATAACAAGAATGCATCCACAGAGCCACCACCATACCAACAAGAGAAGAAGTAGGAAGTGAGAAAGGGCCTTAGTTAGAGGGAACCTTTATGCATGGGTAACATGTCTTTCTAGTTTCATAGCAAGTGCTTGTAGCCCATATTTTTTTAATATGTCTAAGGGGTGTGCTTTGAATTCTCACTAGTTTCTTTTGAATGTGAGAACCATGCCATGCAAAGACTTATTTGATTTAGTTAACTCCCTGAGATTTGGTTAAGATTGGGATGGAAAAAAAAATATGAAAAATAGCCAAGTAGCCAAGAGAATAGCTAGCACAAATGCATCAAATACCCTTGAGTTCGCAACCTTTTCCATTTGTTGAATCTTTCCTTGGTTTGAAGAGTACTAAGGCACCAATTCATTAATAATTTTTTTAGAAAAGGGGTAATACATTTTCAAGAAAAGGGAGACCATTGATTTGTATGGATAGTTGGGTGATGTGGAATCATTGTCTATTTTACCAAAATAAACCATATCTTAGCATCAAAACTAAAAGTCAAAGGTAAAAACCAAACATTAGAAATCAAAACTTATTATAATATAACCCACTATCATGAGCACTTATTATGTGATGAATAAGAATAATTTAAACAAATAAATAGTAAAAATGTTAATGATGGTGTAAAAAAAAAGTAAAGATGAAAAAATATCTAAAATAAAAATGTGTAAAAGCAAAGGAATTGAGAGCTTAGAATGGTTAGCATTGGTGGCCATCTCCCCCATGACTAAGTTGGAAGGAGGAGATGCGAAATGATGAGCAAGGTTGTCTACCAATAAAGGTAGTATTAGTACTAGTTGTTTTAGGCTCATGGAAGGGTTTGGTTTGCTGGATGTTGATCAATAACTTCTTATTCGGGCTTTCAGGTTTGTAGATCATCATGGCCTTTGAAGGAAAGGTTTCATGAATGAACAACATTTGAAATTTAGTTCATTGGGGTACATGTATGGGATTCCAATAAAGAATATTATCTCTTGGTTGGTATTTGACCTTCCTAATCCTTAGGTCATGACATGGTTTGTTAAAGGCCTTGTGCAGTTCGTTAGATGATAGGGTAGCTAATTATTTTTCATCTAGAAAGTTAAGGTTCATTAGACATTATTTTTGTGATAGATGAAGGTCAAGGTTAAGGTTTCATGCTATGGATAATGTACGGAGCTCTTCTTGGACAGGAAGAGTTGGAAGTTTGCTGTACACTAACTCATAGGGAGAGTAGCCTATAGGGAGTTTCCATGTGGAGCGGTATGCCCAAAGAGAATTGTTTAGTTTGGTGCTCTAGTCTCGCTTATACTTGCTAATGGTTCATTTTTATATTTTTGTGATCTCCCTATTGGTGACCTTGGCTTGACCATTTGCTTTAGGATAATATGGTGCAGTCACTTTGTGCTCAACTCCTAAGCGTTGCATTAACTTTAGAAAGTTCAAACCTATAAGGTGTGTACCATTGTTAGAAATAAGTGCATGAGGCATGCCAAACCTATTTACAATTTGTTATTGAACATATCGTGCAGCAATATATGATGTATAGTCTATCACAGTGGTTGCTTTTGCCCACTTGGTAAAATAGTCAACAACGAAAATAATGTAGGCTTCTCCATTGGACATCGATGTAATAGGCCCCATAAAATCAATTCCCCATATGTCAAAGGGTTCTAAAGCTTGAATCCATTGTTTTGGACCCTCCATTCTAGTAGTCATTCCCCCATCATGTCGGAAGCCCTCACAAGATTGGATGAAATGATGAGCATCCTAGAACAATGTAAGCCAATAATATCCTGCAAGCAAGATTTTTATGGTTGTTCGTCTTCCTACATAATGAACCCCACAAGAGCCCTCATGAGCATCTTAGAGAACTCAAAATTGATCTACATCAGGAATACACCATTGAACCAAGCCATTGGGACATACCTGATGAAGGTATTCATTAATTTCCATGAAATATTTGGCTTGGTGAAGAAACTGTTATTTCTTTTTAACATCCAACACCTGTGGTGTCTCTTGTGTAAGAAGATAAGTGAGAATGCTACTATACCAATTTTTATTAGTGGATAAGTGATTGTTTATCACACCTACAAAGAGGAGTTCATCAAGGAAATGGTTAGAAATTGGATATTCATCCTCTTTGTTGTCCCATCACAACTGAGATAAATGATGAACAACAACATTCTCGATGCCTTTATGATTGATCATTGTAAGATCAAACTCTTGTAAGATCATGAGCCATCATATGATGTGAGGGCTCACCATTGGTTTATTCATTAGGAACTAAATTACACTATGATCTGTATGTACAAATATCTTATAGCCCAATACATAGTGCCTATATTTTTATAGTGCAACCACCACAACCATTAACTCTTTCTCCGTTGTGGTGTAATTGAGTTATGCACTAGCGATACTTTGACTTGCATAGTGGATGAAATAGGGACATTTTTGGTCATCTAACTATGTAAGTATAGCTGCTAAGATAAAGTTGAACACGTTAGTCATTATGTAGAATGGTTTGGACTAGTCAGGAGCTTGTAGAATAGACATTTCTACAAGCTTCTATTTTAAGGTTTTGAAGGCTAGCTCACATTTCTTGGTTCATTCAAAAGGTACATCCTTCTTTGTTAGTTCTACCAAAGGTTATGAAATGCTTGAAAAGCTCTCAATGAAGCATCTATAATAGCCAATATGTACAAGGAATGATTGGATGTCTTCTACAAATTTAGGTTGCCGAGTGATTCCTTGGATGACCTTAATCTTTTCAGGTTCTACTTCTATCCCTATTTGTGAAATCTTGTGCCCTAATACAATGCCTTATTGGACCATTAAATGGAATTTTTTGCCAATTGAGCCTTAACTTAATTTCTACACATCATTTTAATACTTGCTCTAATTGGTTTAATGCTTGTTTGAAGTCCACTCCATAGGTGGAAAAATCATCCATAAAGACCATAGTATTTCCTATTTTCTGCTGAAAGATATTTATAACCAAACATTGAAATGTTTTTGGGGCATTTCACAAGCCAAATGGCATATGCTTATATCCAAATGTTCCCCAAGGACTTGTGAATGTAGTTTTGGCTTGGTCTTATGGCGCTATTTGAGTTTGATTATATCCACTATAGCCATCCAAAAAACTATAGTAGCAATGCCCTACAATGGTATCTAAGAATTGGTTGATGAATGACAATGGGAAGTGATCTTTAAATGTTTCCATGCTTAGTAGCCTAAAATCTATACACACCCTCAATTTACCTTCCTTTTTGGGCACAATGACTAATGGACTAGCCCATTCACTATCAGCAATGGGATAGATGAACCCAACTTTTAGAAGTTGTTCAATTTCTTCTTTAACAACTTACTTAGCTTTGGTTTTAGTTGCCTCTATGGTTTTTTTCGAGGTTTCATGGAGGGCTTAGTGTAATTTCTATGTTGGCATATCCTAGGATCTATTTTTGTCAATTCCAGATATGACCAAGTAAAGGCTTTCAACCATTTATTTACTATTTTCAGAAATCTTTCTTTTTGTTGAGGAGTGAGCTTAGCGTTAATGATTACCAACTTTCCATTTTTGAGAAATGTATACTCCATACTGGTGGGCAACGGTTTTAACTCAAGGGGCTTTTGCTTGAACTTGTCAGGGATATTAAGCTTCCCCTAGTTGATATTTTCAATGTTAGGACCTGGAAGTTGGTGATGGACTTGCTCTAATGTATCTATGCTATCAATGTAAGTACAAGTTAAGATCTTAGTTGGTTCCATACATATGGTTGAATCATTCTCTTGGTTAGTTATCAGCCACTCAGTTCCTTCCTCTCTTATGGTTACTACATATAGGCATCTTTGTATGTTAGTTATTGGTGCACACTGGTTGCATACAGGAAATGTTCAACATTGTACAAACCAAGACTTCCACATTTAATTACACCCTATGTCACTATATGCGATGCATGGAAATTTCTTCTTCTTGATCTTTCCAAATGTATTTTCCTTTGATAGTTTTAGGGAAAGATCATGTATTCCTAGGCATAGGTCAATTGTGCTTAGCCATGTTCTTTCCATTATGATTGGGAAGTCCCCCTTACAGTTGTTGACTTGAATCACTAGGAAATCGGCTAGATACAACCACTCACAAATAGTGGTGGAAATGTTCTCCACTAGTCCTAATGGGATAGTGATGGACTGGTCAGCCAACTCCAAACGTATGTTACTATTTTTTAATGGAGGTAGGTTTCATGATTTGTACATTTCTTGAGAGATTAAGTTAACACTAGAACCTAAATCCAAAAGATCCTTGTAAGGTTTGTTCCTATTGTTTTGAAAATATATAAGAGGACTTCCAAGATTAGAGAATTTCCTAGGAAGGTGGCCAGCTTTAATCCAATCGATAATTGCATGAGTCAACATGATTGTGTGCATTAAATGTGATCTTTGGTTCGAAGGAAGCTTCAAAGATTCGAATGGTGGTGAGGCGTTTGGAGAATTTTCCACTTGTGGTTGTAAGGACTTAGTTGGATTGTTGGTTCTAAAGAAAGATCTCTTCTTTATGCAGTTGTCTGAACCAATAGTAGGTTGGGGGTTAACAGCCCTTGTCACGTTACATTGCTGTGGTTGGGTAGGGAGATCACGTTGCATAGTTGGAGCAAGTGGTAATATGGCTAAGGGTGGAAGAGGTGTAGTTAAATGAGAAGGATAATACGTTTGTGAAACCTCTCCTTTAGGAGAAGGAGTTCTATAGTACTTATGGGTTTAGTGGTGAGACTGAGGTGTAACGTGACTAGTAGAGTCACATGGAGAGATTGGCTACTACATGTAGTATTCATATGGGTTAGGTTGATGGTAAGGGTACTGTTGACATGGTGGTGAAATTCCCCATGATTATGCATGTTGTAATTGTTGATATTGTTTGTGTGGTTGTGGTGGAGTTCCACTTGGATAATACATCAAGGGCTGGTAGAACTATCGTGGGCTACCTTGAGGATAAGGTATCATTTAGAGTGTTTGTTTAATCATGGGGTTAGTGCATACACCCTAGACTTCTGTAGATGTAAGATTACTAGGGAAACATCCCTTAGGATGGTCATATTGACATATCTCACATTCACCATCATTGTCTGTATATGAATCCACAACCTCTTCAATGATGGTAGCTTTGCCCTTACCTTTGTTATGTGCATATTCAGTTTATTTATTTTTTCTCCTTTTTTGATCACTACCTAGTTCCCTAGACTCTTCTAATATTTTGAGAACGATTTGAAATCTATTATCTAGGGAGTCCCACATTTCGTCCACCTTTGCCAATACTTTTGATGCAAGTTTTTGAATGGACAAGATTTTCCTATTCACCATCTCTTCAAGTGGTGACTCTTCTTCATCCTTACACAATCTAACTCCCTTGTTTCAGAGGGAAGGATTTTTGTTGTATTTCTCCACACTCTGTCTTTTCCTTAACTCACCTTCCTTCTTGGCAATTTGCTCTAACAATCTTTATATTTGATGCACTCTAAGCTTGAATAGTCTTCCTTTGGCATAAGTCCCAAGGGTTCTTTGTGTTTCATGCCTAATTCCATCTACAAGATGGTGTTGTTGTTCCCTTTGTGAGTAATAATGGCTAGTGCAATGATGTAATAATGCATAATATTAGCCCATGGTGGCATCCAAGGGTTTGTGTCCTCCTTACTTCCATCCTTGGTTTTGCTTTTGTAAGTTGGACATTTAGGAGTACGCTTGATACTTATCGTTGAATAGTTCTAACATGGTACTCCATCGGTGAATGGATTCTAGTTCTAAGGATTGGTGCCAACTTTCTACTTCCTTGATCAGTGTTTGTGGAAATAACTTGAGTTTTTGCCACTCATTTTCTATGTTTTGCAAGGCGCATGCATTGTGAAATTCTTGCAAATGATTTTGAGGATCAACGTTGTATCCCCCTTCAAATCGTGGGATATTGTTCATGTCTAATATTTTGATCCTACTATCTTTTTGATTCCTTTTTGAGATTCTAATAACCTTAGTTATATTTAGCATACTTCAGGTAGTAAGTAGTGGTTCATTGTGATCGTATTCTCTATGGAATCTATGATGCCTATGTTTTTCCCTATTCTCCCTCCTTTCACGGTGTGTTTTTCTAGAATGCCGTCATCCCCTTTCTCAATTATTTTATCTATTATTCTTGTTTCACCTACCATTATCCTTAGGGTCTTTCCCTTTGGGATTGTGTTCTAATCCTGAAGGAGAGGGGGAAGGAGATGATGGAGGTGAAGAGGAAGGAGGACTATCACCATGATGGTGCCTGCTTCCTTCTCTTCAGTGGTTATGGCCTCAACTGTAGTTACGATTAGAATGTCCATCTTTGTCATCTGTTCATGTTCCTTTTTTAGACCCTTTTTGTTTTTCGATACCAGAATCTGGGTTATGGGTAGTTGAGTGAAGATTTTGATACACAACCCCTTGATTGAAGTCAATGGAAGGAACATCATTATGTTAGAGGCATGTTCACCACCCTCATTTTCACCTATGACATATGGAACATCCAGTGACCACTTCCCCTTCATAGATTTATGATGTCTCTCCTATTGTAAGTACCTTTGATGTTGTGCCTTCATGGGTCAATACTCTCTTGAGTCGTGTTCATGCACAACGTACTCTGCCTAGAAGTGCTACATACCAATTCATGTGAGAGCATGAAGAAGCATACTTGGGACTAAATGATTGAGAGGTACCACTATGTTACCTTCTAAATCACACTAATGCAATTGTTCATCTTGGTGGAGGATAAAAGTGAAGTTTGGTATATACTCATTGGGATGAATGTATACCACATGAAATTTTTGGGGCACTAGTAGGTCATCATGTGTACTATGCCTCTAATTATTTGTTGTGTCAAACCTAGGCAATGAAACACTCTTGTAAGAAGAAGGAGAAATGATTAATTCTTCAGTGTGTGACACTTTTCTCTTCTCTTTTCTAATAATCTTAAAATAACCAACCCTAAGGGTTTGTTCCAATGATGGGAAGATTTCTAAGTTCTAATTAGCATAGAAAAAACAAAGTCCCCAGCAACAACACCAATGATGAGCAGCGAGACATCCCTACATCCAACCATATGAATATAAGTGTTCACACATTATCCAGTCAAATTCCAAGGACTAAGTGCTTATGCACCTTCATAGAACAAGGATGGGTTAGCGATCGTTGTCTCTCCAAGCTTACTTGTATAGCATGATTGTATGGTTAAGTAAACTTGAGGCACATGATTTTTATGCATTTTATGTTTTATGTCCTGGTGCTAAAAGGAGGAAATGAAAGAATTTAATAACTAAATTAATTTAACTAAATAACTAGGCTCTAACTAGTTCTAACACTAGCATCTATTCCCACTTTTCATACATATCTTGAACTACTGTAACACTACTAGGATTACCAAATGCTAATCATTACTAGGTTACCAAGTGTTCCACATATGCTTGAAGTGGTTGTACTAAGTGTGCTTGTTGAAAATTAACAAATCAATAAAAGCAACATCAATTAACTAATGAAAGCATTAAAGAACTATAAATAGTATTAAGGGTGAGAGATAAGCTATTTTGAATGCTGCAAGGTTTATCATAAAGTTTGTCTTTATTTCCAGATACAAGGTGTGCTTAGGTACACAATGCTCGAATAAAGATCCGTTCACTTTATGACTCCTACTCTGGGCACTCAGAAATAATTCTAACTCTGAGAGGGAGAAACTGCAAGAGTTCTGGTAAGGGACTAAGAACTAACTACCAAATCAAGTGCACCCACCTCTTATTTATAGGCAAAGAGATAGGTCCTGATATTGGATGTCCGATATTGCATGGTAGGATCCGATATCATGGACCCGATATTGTGGCATTGCTATTGTGTATGTGATACCATGGCTCATCACTTTAGAAGCTATTGGTGTAAGGACTCAAGCATGCAAACTTGATCCATAAAGCAAAGCAAACTATGCAAATCTAGAGCCATTCTTGAATCGTCTAACTAACTCAATTTTTGACATCAAGAATCTTGGTTCTAGGTTATATAAATTTGCTATAATAGCTTTGAATGAATCAACTAACTATAGAGCTCACTAGTCACTTAAAGTAAATTATTCTTAAGAATGTTACTTCTACTTATCTAATACTAGATGACAAAGTTAAACTTGACCAAAAAATCTACCCATATTCTCTAACATAAGCTAAGCTATAGACGATTCAATCAATATTGTAGTCTTTATGATCAATCTAGATTATCACCTACTCATATTAAACATAATAGTTTCATAATTCAAGAGATAATATTGTCACATTTAACTACAAATTTTGAGTGGGGTGTCATGTATCATGAGGCTTCAACTACCTAGAAGAATACACTACCACTTCACAATTTTGCATAAGGATACATCCATAGACATCACTGAAAGCATTGATGAAAATATTATATGACTTATAAGGAGTGGATGTGAAACTATTCTATTCTTGAGCTCATTGAAAGTAGCTTGGCACTATGGACTTCTCTTAAAACCAAACTTCATTCTACAACACCTTTATCAATGCAAAGTAATGTAAAAGAAGTTCTTAAAAAACCTCCTATAGTAACTTTACAATCCTATAAATCTATGAAAATTTCAAACATTCTTAGAAATATGATAGTATTTATTTATTAAAATCTTGGTGAGATCCATCATTACTTTAGCCTTTGAAAAAACATGTTTCATGGACTGGATCTCTCAATGATAAAACAAACAATTACGTGATTGTATGAATAACTAATCCTTTGTAAGTGTCTATGATATCATTGTCAAGTGTTGCTCATTAACTTGATTAGACTATAAGTATACTAATATGTCATCAATGAACAAAATGATAAATCACTCTAGATAGAATCTCATAACACCATTTATGAGATGGATGGAAAAACCAAATGCATTAGTAAATCCAAATGGAAAAACCACAAACTCATAATGTTAATATTAAGTTTTTAAGGTTGTGTTAGAAATGTTCTTCTTTTTGATGCAAACTTGATAACATATATTTTTGAAAATACATGATTATTTCTCAAATGATTAAATAAATTATCTATTAATGATAAGAGATACTTATTCTTCATCATCACTTAATTTAGCTATCAATAATCAATGTATAACCTGAAGCTCCCATCCTTATTCTTGATACAGAGAACATGCATACCTTAAGAATACACATTTGGATGGGTCAAGCCCTTTTCTAGTAGTTCTTGAAGTTAAATCTTTAGTTTTTCTAACTTGATTAGTGACATCCTATGTGGAATATTGGATATAGGCTCTACACTTAGTTTAAAAGTAATTTCAAACTTAACATTTTTACCTAGGAGGCAAACCAAATAGTTTTGAATGGAGGAGATCAGGAAACTCATGAACCATTAAAATCTAATTGATCTCATATGAACTAAGTTCATTGATTAAAATTGCATAACATAGGTGCCATTCTAGATCAAATAATGAGAAAACATAGAAGAAATAAGATCTACCTTAACATGATTAGGATTAGTGCATATAGTCACTTGTATACTATAACATTCCTACCTTAGAAACCCTTTATTTCTTGATATGTTTGTGATTTGAATCCTTGATATCTTGTGTTTGATCTATGTCTTGTGTTTTATTAACCTTTTTCTTTTTATTCACCATGCTTGTATTATTCGAGCTATGTACCTTATTATTCCCTTCTTAGATGCCTTTTTCACTAATATTTTATTTTATTTTTTATTATTTTGAGTATTTTAAAAATATTTTTAGTATTTAATATTATCTTTTAATTTAGCATATGTGTAGTATTCTATTTTGTTAAAGTTTTGAGTTAGTAAGTATCAAACATTGGATGGTTCATTGGCACATGGAGTACTACATTGGTTTGTGGTATGTTTTGTTTGGATTACTTTGTGTTTTAATATAAATTATTTTTGTAAATTAATTTATTTTTATTTTTATTTTAGTTATTTTAACTCATGTTTTTGAAATTCTTATGATATTAACTTGATTGATTATATTTGAATCTTAGACTTTACTATGAGTTGGGCTTAGAGATAGCTACTAGCTAGATCATTAGGAAGGTGGGGGTGGAGGTAGGGGGTTGGGGGAGGGGGGAGGGGGGAAAGAAGTGGAAGGATGCCTATTTAGGCCATTGCTAGGTCATTTCTAGATACAAAAAAATTAGAATATTATTTTTACTTAAATTTGGAAATAATATTTTCTTTTAATTTTAGTTTTTCCCATGGAATTATCCTTTTTTGTCAACCATGTCATACCCTTGCAATCATAAATTCGTAACAACCATTCCATTACAAACCATCCATTTCCTTTATTGACATCTAGAACAAAGAACCAAAGAGGAAGATTCTATTGGATTGGAGATTTGCGTTACCATCTAGGATCATGGTAAGAGCTTATTTTCAATTATTGTTTTAGATTTTGCATAGATTCTATCATTGACCTTTAGTTTTACCTAGGGTTTGGAGCTTGTTTTGGAGATTTTAGCCATGCAAAGGTTGCTAATTGCAATGATGTTATTTCCAGTAGGGAAATTTGGTACTTTGCTCTAAATTATGCATTTTTGATATTTTAGTTTTTTATGCATTCATTTTGATTGATCTTTATTTCTTTAACAACTTTAATAAAATTTTTATTTGTCAGGTTAGATTATTTTTTCATATATTTTGTAATCTAGCATTTTTAGATTTATTTTTATGCATGGAATGTTAGATATCATACTAAAGTTGGCTTTGTTTCAATCCTATTTCAATTAAAGTAAAATTTTTTGCTATAGAATAGGGTTTTTAGTTGTAATTCATGTTTTAACCACTAAAGTATGCTAGATGATGACAACCCAAAAGAAAAGGTTGCTCAATTTACTATTATGGATCTTGAAACATCATTCTTATTCTATCATGATCCTTTTACAAGGATGATGTTGTTTTCTAAACCATGATAAAAAATCTTGCAATTTTTGTAAATTGCCCTTGGCTTATAGGCAATGGAAAATTGAGAAAACAAAAAGAAACATAGCTTCTAGATCTTTTTAAAATGTTGAAGACTTTAAAAATAATAATTTATCATATTTTTAGAATTTTAGGAGCTTAAAATGGCTTGTAGGAGCTTAGATTCATTTTTTGTGATTTTTTTTTTGCATTTTAGTTAGTTTTTAGAAGTTGTAATTTTAATTTTTAAATGTTTTTGGCCATCTTAAAATTTGTGCTTAGAAACACCTTACTTGAATTTAGATATTTCATTTGTGTTTTGAAGTGATTTGGATACATCTCTCCACTAGCTAGGTTTCATTTGATATGTTTTGATACTTTGTAATTATTTGGCTTTGGATTTGTGTTAGCAATATCTTTGTGGATTTGGTGTTCTAACAATCTTTTATAGTGGTTACAAGAGTTTTCATTCTTTGTAAGAGGCTAGAAAGTTATGTAGGTTACCTTTCTTGATAAGTGTTATATCTATTTTGCAATGCTTACATGAGTCATCATTTTTTGTAGGAACTTAGATACTTATGTAAGTTGCATTTCGCAATAAGTACCATTTGTTTAGTTTTGGTATAGATTTGGGTTTTGTGCATAGTGGTGGAGCCTTTTTTGTTATTTGATTTTTGGATATTTGGATTGGTCATTATTTATTATTTTATCTATCCATATTTGTGTTCTTGTTACTAACTCTTTGCTTAGAACTATCCCTTATACATGACACTATAGTTACTTGATGCTAAAACCAAAACCCATAATGAAGTGTTTTGTAGCTTATCTTTGTTACTCAATCTTAAGAGGAATTTACCTTGTATATTTGTGACTTCTAGGTGATTCAATTAGTGGTAGTGGTGAGGGAGAAGAGTTATATGGAGAAGCTAATGCTTATATTCTTAATTTAATGCATTCTAGATTATTTATTAAGTTTCCAATCATTTCTTATTTTTCTTCTAAGTTGTAATATTTATCTAATAATTTTGTATTATGTAATGTTCACATTTGACTTTAGGATTGATATTTGTATTTTCCTATCTTTAGTTTAGGCCTAAATTGATCATGAATTTTATTTTAGTAGTGTTGGTTATTTTCAGCTATTTTATTCAATAGTTTTATCATTGTTAAAGTTTAATTCCTTGACAATATATTTTTTCTTATTATGTAATTTCTATACTTTTATTCTACTATATTTTCTAGTATAATGTTAATGCTATTTTTAGCTTGGGAAAAAGGGCTTGAAAATATTTTATGAGTGAACATGTTAGGTTTTGTATGCATGGGGCTACTATCACTATTTTACAATGTTTTTATTATTACACTTTATGATTTTATATCCATATGCATCTATTTTTATGGATGTATACTACTTTTCATGTTATATTTTTTTTGGCATCAAAATGTTTTTCTAAGAAGCGCTTTATGTTTTTCTATATAATTCTTTTCTTCTTTAAGTAATGTCTTGCTATCCTAAGCCTAGTTACGAGGGTGTTACATATGCCATTAGTAGTCACCAAGGAAAGTGCCTTATGAGAGCAATCCAATCAATCCTAATAGTGAGATAACCAATCCATGTGCAAGGTAATGTAATATTCTTCTAGAATCATAACATGAAGGTCATTGAACCAAGAGATTCTATGGATCATCAAAGGTATAAACCTGTAGACTTAAGCCATTGCAAGCACATTGCTACTAATAGTACTAGTTAGCTAGTAGATATGCAATCCAACACCATGATGGAGACAGAAGGTATGATTTTTGGCTTTATAGTTTTGATTCTTATTGATCTTGGTGCCAGTCATTATTTCTTTGATGCAAGAGTGATGAGTTAGTTGGGCTTGGATAGTTAGTTGTTGGATTGATACTCTTGATGACTTGGATTTACCCCTCACATTGAGATGCATTTGTAAGGCTCTTGCTATAGGTTCTATCCTATAAGAGAGGGACAGTAGTTAGTTATTTGCTAATACTTTATACCTCTAGAATATTAGAGTCTTTGTTATGAAACTTTAAAACTAATATTTACTTTTGGAATAGTGGGCTGGGATGTACCACTGAGGTCAGTTAAGATTAAAATGAATCTATGCACATTGTAGTAAATAAGTACTAAATGATAATTGATCTAATAAATTGAATAAGTGCACTTTTTTATGAATTCACATGATATACTGAATATGATGCATGGGAGTCTTCTAGTTCATGTATTCATCTAGTTGATGGGGTGAAGTATGTGCTTGCTTGTAAGTAGTTCTTACTTGATGATATATTATTATACAATGCTATATTATGTTTGTTGTATGTGCTAAGAGGTGCTCTTAGGTTATAGTGCTCTTGCCTAGTTCTTCATTATGAGTACTAGTTCTCAAATGATTTGGATATTATCACAATATTTCTTACTTGTTTAATACTAACCCCCACTCTTATTTTTAGGTCACCATGACTAGGAGAAGTAGGAGAAGCATGTGATATTTTTTTATGTTTTGATAGATTATTTATATTTTTTAATCATAAATTGGTACTTTATATTTCATGTTCGTTTTATGGAAATATATTAAATAGATTCTATATTTACTCATCATTTTTGTGAAATGGTTTTTTATATGTTGGATACGATATGTATTTTTGTTCCTATTTGGATATTTCCATGGATTATAGTAGATGTTATATGACATATCATATGTTGATGAGTGGTGAGTATACCCTATGTTCAACCATATGAATCAAAAGAATTTATGCATGATCTAGTTGAATTCCAAGGACTTTTAGCCTTCTAAGTACAGTAGCTTCTTGGAGTTGAAACTAACCATTGCAATCATTGTCTTTCTAGTTACATTTGTGAGTACAAGGATATGGTTCAGTATAACTAAGGCATATGATTTTTATCATTTTTATATTTTTATTATTTATGTTACTATGAATAAAGAATTGAGAAATAAATTATCTAACTACTTAACTCATGTAATAACTAGCTAACACTTAACTAATTCTAACATAGGCATCCATTCCCACTTTCTAGACACATCCTAAACATGTTTATTGCTATTGGGTTACCAAATGTTAAGCGTTACTAGGATTACGAAGCATTACACATATGCTTGAAGTAGTTGTACTTATGTGTTTTACTTAATCACTATTTAATCTAGCTTAATTAATTAATTAATAATTTAAAACATTAAAGAAAATTGCTTAAAATATTAAATGTATAAAAGAAATAATTAATCTATTTCAAAGTGTTGTAAGGTTTATCAAAAAGCTTGTCTTTGTTGTCACATACACTATAGTGCTTAGGTACAATAGTGTTCAAATAAAGATCCATACACTCTTTTACTTCAATTTAGGCACTTAGAAAATATTGTAACTTCTAAATGAAAAAACTGCAAGAGCTTCGCTACAACTATGAGACATGATGCCTTAATGCATCTAAAGGTGCACATTTATAGGTAAGAATAGGGGGCCTTGTCGATGAGGACATGTCAATGGGTTAAACCCCACATCAATGGGATCACGTCAATGGTATCTCATGGATGTGGCTAACCATGAAACTTCATCATACCCCCAGAATTAAATGAAAAATCATTCTTGAGTTATTTAGAAAATTTGAGAAGGTATGGACTTATTGACTAACAAAACAAACATAGAAAGAACAAAATAAAAACTAAGTGCCTAGAGTGTATGGTTTTACATTGATTACAAAATTTTTATGTTCAGGATAACAAAATTGAATGTTAGGATAAAATTGATAAACAGAATTCCTTAGATGGTGTAAAGAAGTTGGGGAGGATCAAATGATCCCAGGCGGTGGAGGCTCCTAAGGCTCTAAAGGGACTTCTCTTACTTCAGGTGCATGAGGTGATTGAGGTAGTCGTGATTATCTTGTGGTAGCTGCAACTTCGAGTGGAAGATAAAAGGAATCAAATAGTACCTTCATCTTCTACTCCTTACTTTGGAAATCATTAATACTTCATATTGACTCACTAATGTGAGTTGGAATGGGAATATCCCATGGATAGGACATTTTAGAGAACATCTCCTTAACATTCATGAACTAGGTAACAAACTTTTTATGTTCAATATCAAAGACTCTAAGTGTAACTCCTAGTAATCATTTATTTTCTTAGAGATGTTCTTAGAAATTGATTGTTAATTAGTGAACTTTGCTTTGAGAACCTCAAGTTTATTATTAGCAACCTTAAACTTTTGCTTGATGTATTTTTGCTACTTGAACTTTTCCTCATACAATAAGTACAACTTGGCCACTTGTTTCTCCACTTCAGATCATGGCCAACTGGTAGTTAGCGTTGTCATATTTACATAATAGAGATTGAAAAGCTTTATGTACTCTGTCATCTCCTCAATCTATAACTCTTTCATGTGGATCTCTACTTTGTTATAGTCATTGAACCCATTAAAGATAAGTTTCTAGACATCACCTCCTTCCTTGAGATTTTGGAGACCATCATTGAATTTTTCCTTCACCATTTGGATGTGCTTTTCTTTGATTTACTTTTGTAGATTGACCTAATATCTAGAATGGTTGTTGAATCTCTTAATTTGAGAGCCTCATTTTTCTATGTGGCTATCTCTATCATATATTTTTTGATGAAGGGCTCAGACTTCCTCCATGAAGATATTTTGATTTTCTATTACCAATATCCTTAGTTTATTGTTTACTTTGGCTAGTTTCTCTTACTATTGATGGATAAAGTATTGCATCTACTATGTTTGCACATCAACATTGTATAGGTGATGATTTTCTGCAGTCAAAATTGCATTCTCAAGGTGCATTTGGACCAAGTCCTTTTGAATGGTGTATGTTTTGGCATTGGCCATAGATTGGTAAAAGACAATCATGTCCTTCTCAATCTCAACCTTTTTTAAGATTATCTTCAAGCTACTTAAAGGCTTCATCTTGTGTTAGTGTAGGGTTGAGAAATGTAGGATCAACAAGATGGGCTCTTAATTTAGCAACCTTCATAGCTAAACATTGGTTTTGTACTTGGGCCATTTTAAGTTACCCCTCCAATATGATGCACTTGCTTCTTGCTTCTAGAAGCTTTGACTAGGTTGCAATGATTGCATCTGGAAGATCAAAGACATCTTGAATCAGTTGACTAGTTTCCACTAGTTAGTCTAGTAACTCCTTGTGCTGGGCTACACTTAATCTTATACTAACTATTCCTGTAGATGTCTACATATCTTTGAATGTAGAAACACTTGTTATAGACACTGAAGGTGCATTCAATGCCTTGGAAATTATATTAGCAATGATCTTTATCATTGTATCCTACTCATGGTGTTGCATCACCAAGACAATTGTCCCCTTGCCCTCCTCCAAACACATTGAGAAAGTAGTAATGTTTCTAGGAATTTCTAGGAATTGCTACTATTGAGAGAGAGAGATACTATTACCTATTGGGTGCTATGATTTGATCTTAGGAGTATCTGTGTTCTTTGGGCTGAGAAAATTGACCCACCTTCTTCCATTTGGCTGATAGTTTGAGCCACTTTGTTGAGGTGACTCATTTTTGGATAATAGGTAGATGGATCATTGCCACTTGTTCTTTCTTGTTGTTCTTGCTCTCATAAGAGCTACTCTCAGATCTTATGCTTGAACTCAAGGGTAGCATGGGACTTAGACATTATTTTGTGAGTTGGTGATGAAGGTTGTGGTTGCTGCTTCTCTTCTTGGATGATTTTGGTATGCATTTTATCCTTCATCATCTCTTCCCAAGAAGTAGATGAAGCATGTCAAACATTGTTATTTTTATAGCATGTTATTCCTCCCATCTTGCATAATTTTTGGATGAGACATGGAAAAGGAAATGCCTTTCTTCCATGTTCATTTACTTTAAATTACTTCTCTATCTCAAGATAGATTATCTATGGGAGCCTAACTAGGAATATATCACTTAGAGCAATACATGCACAAGCATAGAAGGCTATGATCTTGCTTGGACACATTGTTGGATTGAGGTGGAACACCAAAATTTTTAAATATGCATGTTCTACCCTAGTTAGTGCACTAAACTCTTTACGATTGATTCCATAACACTATTGCATCCATTCTTTCTTGACCCTAGGATCTACTTGCATTGGAATTTCAATAAGGTCTACCCTAGTTTTTGGTAACCCAAGGGCCTATGCAATGGCTTTCACTAAGTAGGACACTAAAATGTCCTTGTTCTTGATGATTGAACTAGCTTGCCTATTATTCTAGAACAAGTATGTCTCTCCCATGTACCACTCCCCACTGGAAGTGATTATTGGCCATATAGGAGAGTTTTTCAATTAAGTCTTAAATTATAGAGGTGCAAACTCCAAGAAAGATCCAAATTTTAACTCTTAAAGCATTTATTTTTGTACCTCCTTGTTTATGATATACTTGAGGTAGGCTTCCATTAAGATAACCTCAAGGTTCAGTCTAGGTTCTAGTGCCTCATCTCGGTGAGACTATTCTATTGCAATCACTTCTTTAGGAATCTATTAGATAGATACTACTTCAGGCTTCTCTTGAAGAAGTCCTATGGCATGGGTCTCTACTTAATCATGGGGCTATTCTTGGGCATTTTTCCCTTGGTTGGAATGATCCTCCTTCTTGCATGTGTTTCCCTTAGGTGTCATCCATGGTCAAAACATAGCCAAGGAGTAGCATTCAATTTGTAACTTATAACATTTAAGTAACTTTCTCATTGGATGGTTACATTTAGGATAAATTTGGGCCATGGTAGATTGATTATTTTATTATTATTTTGATTTTTTTTAACTTAGAATGTCATCAGAGCTTGTTGGAAAGGTTTAACTCTCATAATTTGATGTTTTCATGTTGATTTCTTTTTTAAGCCTTGTGGGAGTTAAATTTTTTTTGAAATAATTTCATTATAAAATTAAGGTTTATGGAACCCATGACAAAGAGGTTACCTCCAATAGCTACAAGGTCAAATAACAGAGTGAATCAGACAAACAGATAGGAAGATATGGCTCTTGAAAGGTTCTGGGCTATTGAAAATGGAAAAACTCCGTGTTTTTTTGAAGCAACTATGAAACTTGCTAAGTGTCACCACCTATATATAGGTGGGTGGACTCCTATGTAAATGGGATCCCATATACAGGGTCCTATTTATGTGGGGGCTCTATCGATGGGTACTTGTCTACAGAGCCTATGACCAAAATTTTCACTTTGAATATCTTGAAAAATACAAAGAGTTTTCTTATGAAGTTGGTATCCATAGAGAGCTAGAAAAGCCATGAACATGATGAAATCTCAAATATGTCTTGATAATTCATGAGAGATTAAAATTTATTAAGGAAAATGCCTTAAGGAGTGCATAGTTGGATGCATTGATGGGGCACATGAAAGACGTGACTGCAGGAATGTCCAAGGATAAGGGACTTAACTAATTTAACCAAGATATATATTGGTTCATCATGAGTGTGATGTGTAATTAATTTAATGTTTTCCTATATTTTTTTTCTCATCTTCATCAATATTTCTTATTTCTTTCATTTGGTATTAAAGATGAGTGCTCAAACTTATTTTATCTTTGTAGTTAGAGTGAAAGATCTCGGGATTTCATCCTTTATCAAATCTTGCTAGTGCTACTAGAGATCTTAGTAGTTCTTGAAAAATTATAAATTTTGCATCAAGATTTACTAGAATGATTTGAAAACAACGTTTACTACATAGGCATGATGTTAGAAGAAATCTTGGAGAGAGAGATCAAGAATGTAGAGAATGTGTAAAAGTTGATAAGCCCATCTTGATGTGGATAAACACATAGGAAGATCATAAGAACTATCTTAATAATGCATATTGTAAAAGGATATGTTAACTATGCATTAGCTAATCCAAATAGTGTTTAGTGTTATTAATTTCCTTGCCTTCCAGAATCTTTGCTTGACTACTTGTCCTTGATCTTTCTCTCCACTAGAAAATTTTTTCTATTTTCTTGATCTTTCATTACCTATAGTAACAGCCCTAGTGCATTGATGGTTATTACTTCTATAATGTGATTTTCCTACTTATTCCACTCTATGCATAGGTGATCCTTTGGATCTCAAGATTCTAATCATCATTAATAACATTTCAAACTTTGAACCCACATGGACAATAGTATTAGCCATTAATTCTTATGTACTAAGATTCTATTCACTAGTTTTGGATTCATCTTCTAGCACAATAATGCACAACTTCATGTCATTGTTCATGCATCTTGTTCTCTTACACCTCACACATGGTCATATGACACAACAATGTTTTTAAGTTATAGATCATTGAGATTGCTAGCATTTTTGGTATGATACATTCACATAGCTTTGTTGATCCAAAGATATTATCAGATGTGAAAATATTTATAGTTTATCATAATTAAGATGCTATAAAATGTTATGGGCATTTCATGGATATATTAGCTATCAACAATGTACTAAAGAAAGAAGAGTCAATGCAAAAATAATTTCTTATTAAATTAAGAACTATTTAATTTATTAAAGATGCGATGTAAGCTAAAGTATGGTAGCTCTATATTAAAATACGACAATGGTGGTGATAGTTTTTCTATAGCAAGAAAAGAATTAATATAATGGTCAAATTAGTGATGTGAAATAATGGTTAGTTAATTTACTTCAAAAAATATCCCATGGTAAGAAATCTTAATATCTCATTCTTGTTTGAGGTAGAGGAAGCTATAGATAGCATAACCAGATTTATGTTAATGATTTTAATGAAGTACATACTCCAAAATATAGGAAATGTAGGTAGATATAATGGATTCACATTGTTAGATGAAATGATAATCTAAAATTAGTGTAGTTGGATCCCATTCCTAATTAGAACATCCATCTTTATATTATGATAGAGGAAAGTATATTTGTCATCTAATTTATTTAATATTTTAAAGATCTTCCTATTGGAGGGGGAAAAATCCAAATCAATGGCAAGATTTTTATATTTTCACTTCATATTTATCATCCATTTCATCTATCCTACCTACCTAAATGGCTAATGAATCATGGGATTGACAATTGTTATGAAATATATTTTTATATTTCAAAATGATAAAGGCTAAGTTTATAATTTTTTTAAGTCCTTACAATATTATTCTATGGATATTTAATATTTGTAAAAGGATGACTTAGAATTGAAGAAGGAACCTACACCATATTATTATTTGTAATTTTTTACCCTTAAAATTATGAGACATGTATTTTTAATATTTTATCTTGAAGGAAATAAAGGACTAGGTAACTACCAAAGTAAGATAAAGAAATGACCTCAAGAGTATAATGTAATAGGAATGCCTATGATAAGATAAGACATATTACTAATTCAATGTAGCTTTAGATGATGAGTTTAATTCTTGAGGAGGTGCATTATCAAGAATATTGAGCTTAAATCTTGTACAATTGAGGTCATGCATAGTAAGGTCATACTCCTCTAGCTAGAAAACAAAAATGAGGATTACTTAGAAGAAAAAATTAATTGTGTTATTAATATTATGCAACATAAGAAAAAGGAAAGTTTACATGGTGAAACAATTAACATAGAAGATGATATTCATCAATATTCTATCAAAAAGAAGAGATGAAGCTTTTGGACCGAAATAATCATAATACAACTACATGATTAGTATGTAAATGAATAACATGAAACTAAATAGTGTATTCATTAAGTGGGTGTATTCCATAACAATAATAATTTTTTCATTAAAGGAGTGATTATTAGGATAATGCCAACATTAAATATGTGGCATATGTCAAAGTAAGAGGATGATAATATTAACATGCATCTACTTAAGGTATGTATGAGAGTAATTTTATAAATAAGGAAATATGCATGTGAGATGATGCAGAAGAATCCATAAGATGGATTAGTTAAATGTTATTTAAGGAATATTGTTGATGAAGTATCATTTGCTAGCTATGTCGATAAGCATGCATTGATGTAGCCCTATCAACATAGCCCCATTGATGTAGCTTCATTGATGCATGGAAAGATGTGTCGATGTAGATGCTTCGACACAATATCATGTCAAGGCTATATAAATGCACATACCCACTACATTTATGACATGTTAATTCAGTAGCATAGTTGTAATCTTGCAATTTTCTTTGTTCAGAGTTAGAATATTTTTTGAGTGCCCAGAGTAGGAACTAAAGCAATTATATGGATCTTTATTTGAGCATGATGTACCTAAATACATTGATATGATTGATGATAAAGATGAGATTTTGACATTCCTTGCAGCACTTGAAATAGATTAATATTTCTTACATGCATTTTTTTTATTAATGCAATTTATATTCTTTTCATAATTAATTAATACATCTAATAATGAACACATAAGTACAACCGCTTTTAGCATACCATTTGATGCTTGGAAATACTAGTAGTGGTAGTTTTGTACACATAGTAATTATCACTTGGTAGTCCAATAGTGTTGATATGAGTTCAGGATGTGTACAAGAAGTAGGCTTGGATACTTATATTATGATAGTTAGCTAGAATAGTTAATTAGCAACCATTCATCTCTCCTTCAATGCTTAGGATAAAAACTTATAAAAATATAAAATATAAATTAATATCATATGCATTAGCTCATACTTAGCCATATATAAGAGCCTACACAAGTGAGAGCTAAGAAGACAATGATTACATTTTTTAAGTCACCATATTTATCTATAAGAACATTTAGGAGCTAAGTCCATGGAATTCAACTATATTGCTAGTTGCTTTGATTTGTATGGTTGGGTGGATCATTGGTTAAGTTAGCTAATTGTGCTAAGTAGTAAAAATAGTAATATCATACAAAGACATTGTAAGGATCATTCATGGTAAATCATTACAAAAAATACAAGTAAATGCTAACATGTATTCTTCTCACATGGAAAAATATCCACCATTCTTGTGCAAAACCAATCAAAGATAGGAGGTCAGAAAATGCCCCAAAAACTTCATGTTATTTTTACCAATATATATACTTACACTTTAGATGTCACCTTCATCTTACATCAAGATGAGAAACTGCAATGGAGGAAACTAGAAAAAAATATTATGTTGCATCTTGATTGATCTATTCCAACAGTGATCATAAAAATTCTAATTAGGTTGGACATCTCTGGAATTAACACAAAGTATGAGGTCCAAGACCACATATATTGAGATTATCATTGCACCAATCCTAAACAGAGGAAGGATCAATAAAAGGAGGCATGATACAAGGCTTCAAAAGGCAAGAGGGTCCCAATCCATTTATTCTTGCACTAGTACAAATAAGACAAGGAATTCTTCCCAAGACAATCCCAATACACAAACTCTCCCCCTTTCTTTGCTAGGGATACCCTTACCCAAATGTTGAAATTAATTATGGACAACCTAGGTGGGGGAAAGAATGGTTCTAAAGACCAAGAGGCCTTAAAAGATTACAAGCATAGCTAATCATTCAAAGGCAAGAATAAAAATGAGCATAAAGAAAAAGATAAACAAAGTGATGAAGGTAGGGATAAAAAAAGAGAGGATCTAGTATGAATTATTATGGTGCTGATTCTTATTCTTGCTTACCCTCATCATCATTCTCATCATCAGCTTCCAATTTTGACAAGAGGAGTAGAGTTTGTGATAGAAGAAAGAGCAGTCATGATTGTGATGGAGATGAACAAGGGAATAGGAATGGCCATAGATCGTATCGGGATCATTGTGAATAAGGGTAAGGACAACGATAAAGGAAGGATTGTCATCAAGAAAGAAGGTATAAAAGGACTCATCATAGGCATCATGGGCATAAAAGGGACCATCAAGATCACTATGACTATGATGAACCTCTACTAGCTACTATAAACACGTTGAATATTTTAGAGATCATTAGAATTCTAACTAGGAACTTGAAAGATAGTTGAATCAAGTGGTTGGATATGAACAATATAATTAAAATTTACAAAACCATTTGCAAGCCTTTCATGATGCATGTGCCTTGAAAAATAATGAAAATGAATGGAAAAAGCTAAAATTATTCCCAAGGATACTCATTAAGGGAGTTAAAGCTAGTACTAGTTCTTAGAACTTGAATCTATCCACTAATGAAGTACAATGCTAGAACTATTCAATGATAAGTATCAAACTTACTTTAGAGTGTCCAATTTATAGAGACAAGTCTAAGGGTGAAAACAAGGTAATGATGAGTCCTTGGATGCAAACTTAATCAGGTACTATTCTCTATTTCATCACTACCTAGGCCATGGATAGTCCTAACAAGACTAGTTGCATCATATCATCGATGGGCTTAGTAATGAAATAAGGAGAACTCTTGGGATCTATGTCAAAGGGAGATTTTCTGAGCTAAGGATCCACTAGATCCAAAGGCTCATTGATTAGGTGGACAAATAAGAAGGTTAACTAAAGAAATAAAAAAGTGTAGAGGAATACAATATAGACCCTTCAATTTGCAAGAGGAAGGTCTATTTCTATGATAATGAGAAGGAGACATCATTGAATGAAGTGGTGTAGAGGAAAATCTTGCTGATATAGAAATCTATCATCAAAATATCAGCTAAGTAGACAAGATTTGGAACTCCTTGGATGAAAAATTCCAAATAGCTCTAAAGATTATAAATAAATGAAGAGACCAAGAGTGTAGTTGTCACAAAAGAAGGAAGAAAATGGATGTTGAATAGGGATATCATAATCATAAGGGTAAAGTTGTAGCAATAGATGAGATTGCAGATTCTAAAATGGATGATGATGATGGTTTTCACTAAAACATATTCAAGAAAACATGTGGTAGCTTGTAACCTTCACCACCTTACTTGAGGCAAGATTTCATTGTAAATGTGAGATTAGTAGTCCATGAGCTACAATCTTGAATATTTTAACTTGTTGAAGCTAAAAAAATGCCTTATAAGTTGTTACTGCCTCATTTCACAAGTGAAAAAAGTGTTATCATGTCTATATATGGGCTTGGAAAGGTCAAAAATGTCTTAGGAACTGCCAAATTTGGCATTTCATGGGTTTTTGTAGAGGAATAGCCTCAACTACGCTAAAACCATCCACCCCTAGTGTAGATGGTATTAGATTTTCAGTTTCTAGTAACAACACCCAGTGTAGTCATTACAAAATCCAACGTAGCTATAAGACCAACATTGGTGTTACTAGATTTTCACTTTTCCTAGCAATGGCCAGTGTAGTCATGAAATCTCTTTAGTGATGACACCATGCCCAGTGTAGCTATGCTCAATCTTCAGAAACTATAGTCTTGGCTAGCATAGTTACCATGATTTTAGCATACTTGAATGACACCTTGAATTATCTCTATAGCTAGCATAGTCAAAGTGAAGGCTAGTGTAGTAAAAAAAGCTTGTTTACTATTTTTAGTATGTGGATGGGTTTTGGTGGCCTGGGTGCACCAAAACTTATTAGAAATGATCAGTTACATTGGAAATTATAGTGACTATGCTTGAACTATTTTGTTAGCAATCATGGTAGTAATTGACAACATTAAATCAACAACCCAAAGCCTATAAAACCCAAGCTTGAACACCATATTTAGGTTTTCAACTTGTATTTTAAAACGCAATTGATTATAACAATTTTTCTCAGTAGTCCAACACTCTTGAGGAATACTAAATTTTTGCAATCAATAGCCTTTGACAACATTGAAAGCTTGAATTTCATTTGGTATCTACATTAAGCATTGGAGACTCTTAGTGTAGTGCCATTAGATTAAAATCTTGTGCTACTATGACCACCATCCATAGCCAAAGTTGCAAACCCAAATAGGAAATAAGGAGTTGCAATTGATTGGAATTGGAAGTACCTAGATCATGGAGATCAATTGTAGAACACATCCTGCTATCTCCAATAGGCTTCAAGCTTTAGTCAAGCTAACTTCTTGTGCTTTGGGCATCCATCTGTACTCTTTGAACTCTTTTCACTTTCATTTTATAAATTTTCTAGTTCATTTGTAGTGTAGATTTTACTAAAAAGTTAAATTCAGTGATTTTTTTTTTTCAAATCTACAACTTCATTTCCCTTTTTTATCTTTGCTTACACTTCATAAGTCTTTAGGTGATCAACAAGACCATCTAGGGTACCTTCAATGTCATATTTTGAAGGCCCTTGGGTTTCAAGGTTAAAGTTGTAGCAACTTGAGATTTTTTGGTTTTTCCAGTGATTGAATTTTCTAGGTGCTATAGGTTTTTGATGCTAGAAGGATGACCTCTGCTCATATTCTTAACCAAAACCTTTTGCAAAACATTTTTCAGCATATTTTCAAAAACCTCATTTTGCCATTGTAACCTTTGAAGCCAACCATTTTCAATAGTGAAACCAACATTAGCATCCCACTTCCTACCAACAATACCTATCATAGTTGTGTTAGAGGATTTGGGTTTTTACTACATTTTCATAGCAATTTCTGGATTCTATGGAACTAGTGTAGTCAACAGAAACACTTGTAATTTTTACCTTGTAAAACCTACATTGGGCATTTGAAATCTAATGGGGACCATTCTAAATCCCAACATTTCTATTGTGAAATATTATAGCTAAGAAGCCATCATAGTCACTGTTAGGACTCCTGTGTACTCCTTGCAAACTAAAAAAATTTCATATTCCACTTCCTAAAAGCAACATACACCTTTTGAATAGAATGTTTTTAGTTTGAATTTTCCAAATGAAAGTTCCTTTTCAACCATCTACTACAACATAGTTGGCTGGAAGATACTAGGATCTATTGCACACTCCACATCATGGATCTTGCCTATTGTAGTTGGTATTACCAACTTGAAAACCTCAACACCATTTTTCAAAGGGTGGTGTACACCATATATACTATAGTAACACTTTCAACTATCAGTTTTCATGTATAGCCAACTACATTATTGGGAAATCCCAAGTTACTAAAATGTTTGCCAAAAATAGTAAAAGCTCATAATTAACTCTTTTGATAATGTCTTTCGGTAAGTTGACTATTTTACCCATTGACATGACCAATATGCCATCTTTCTAGGATGGAGTGAGGATCTATGATCCTAGAGACCCTACTATAGTTGAATAAAGATAATTTCTTAGGCTACAATGACAAAGCCTAGAATTCAGTATGCTCAAAGAAGAGCATTACAACTACATCTGTGCCAAAGTTCAAGTTAAATTACTTTTTCCTTGCACAAAGGTAGAAGCTTAGCATGAGTATGAGTTAATCTATTGCAATAGGAAGAAGTACATATCCTCTTCCTATGAAAAAATACCTTTGAATGATACCCATGCATGCATAATCTCTCAATTAATTGACATGGATGAGTAAGATGTGAAATAAAGCTTAAAAAGCTTTCATAAAGAGCATGATGAGTTGAAGGTAGAGCCTAAAATAGAAACCTTTTTAGGGGATCTATTCCAAAAATTAGTTCCTCAAACCACTATAGTCACATCAATCCCACTTGTTTCTTCCATGGCACAGGTATCTCAATGATCATTGCTTGTATACCTAGCCATGTTTGGACCAGCTCCTATTATAGTAGTTCATCAAGCACAGTCTATGCCTCAAATGATCTCCCTATTTTCATCCATGCCTTTTTTCATGTAGCCTTAGTATGCATGACCTTTACTAGTGATTTTCACCATTGCTCATCCCTTTTCTATATTAGTGAGACCACAAATAATCCAAGGAACACATGCACCATTTGTCCTCTTTGTGCCTTAAGTTCCAATATAAACATCCTTTTCCTCATTTAGCTCACCTATGACCATTGCTACCAACCTTTATCTTTCATAGTAAAGCCTACTGTTCTCCAATAACTCTTCAATTGGGAATCTCCATTCCCCAATTCACCGAGTATAATAGTAAAGGTGACCTAAATGTCCATCTCATAGCCTTTCATTCTAAATGCATATTATTGCAAGACTAGCCACATATTGTACTGACCTAAATCATCGGTGTAAGGCTAGAAGGGAAACAGACATCGAGAGATCGTTGGGCAGCCACAGCCAACCCTGCCTTGGCTTGAGGGCAAGCTCGAAAAAGGAACGAAGGCAGAGTGCCTTGGATGGTTCGCACAAAAATCAACCAAGGACTTCCCCAGCGTAAGCTATGGCTAGTGCTTGGGTTATCATAAACGGTGTAAATGGAATATAAACAATGATATGAAATGTAAATAAAGTGTACTGAATTATGAATAAAGTGTAAAAAAAGTTATATTGTAAACATAAGATAAACTGAAGTAAATAATGTAAATGAGAGGAAAAAATGAAACTATATTGTATTGTTTTTAAATAAGAATATGCACCGGTCAAAGCGTAGTTGCACAAGTGTGGACGGCAAGTCAAATGCCTAACCCTGGAATGATGTGACACACTGATGTGACGATGAAATGTGATTAACGTGAGAAGAAATCGGAAGCCAAAAATCGGATGTGCATCACCAATTTATCCAATCTTTGCCTCTTTCAAGTTTCTTCTCTCTCTTGTCGCTTTTGCGTTTACTTCTCTTTGCCTCTTTGTTTTTTGCTTCTTTGTCTTTGTTCTTGCTTTGTTGTTCTTTATTGCCTCCCCTCCAATTTGTGTGAATTGGTAGGGTATTTATAGGGTTGGGCTAGGGTTTTGGCTAGGGTTTTCTTTGACTAGGTTCAATGTATTTTACAATTGTGGGTCATTCAAGCCCATAAAAAAATACAAATTAGAAATACAAGCCCTCAAGTGATAGAAAAAAAAGATTTTAAAAATTTAAAAAGATAAGCTCCAACTCTGGCCCACTTGGAAAAATTATATTTCTTTTTTTTTTGCTGAATATTTGGCCTAATTTTGCATGGGCTTTCATATCCCTTTTCCATTTTATAGATTTCTTGAAAAAGAAAATTAAGAAGGATTAACACTTCCTCGCTTGTCTAGGATCCAGCGTGACTTGCAATGTGACCCGTAGTGTGACCTCCAAAACTTGCAATTTTGGGTTGAAATATGAAATTTTTAAAGGCTGGAACCCATAGTTATCAATAGTGGACCTTGAGGACAACTTACACCCTTAAAATAAAGTCATTTTGGATTAGTTTTGGGGCTCTAAAAGTTGGTGATGCTAAAAGTTGGTGTACTTAGCCAAAATTACACTTTTTGACCCTGAAACTTTTGATTCTGGATGCTGGAAGTTGGTGTAGTCACTTGTGGGCCCTAGGGGAACCGTGCTTGCTCCATGGTGGGCTACTTGAAGTCATTTCAGAGGCTCTGAAGTTTTCTGGAAGTGTTGCTGAAATTTTTGTGGTGTTTCATTGGCCCCTCTTTGTTAACGTCTGGAGGAATTCACCTGAGAGACGTCGACAAAGAAGTGCAAACACCATGAACAAATAGAGCATCAAACATTAATCATCAACCTTTGGCTAGATGTCACTGCACCATTTTCAAAAGTACATGGGATTGAGGGGATGTGGTTCAAGATGCAAGGAAGTTAGTTGCAACCGAGGAAGCTAGAAGGTTAAGGGTTATGATTACTTTTGGGATTTGTGAGAAAGGAGTGCTCTCTTGTGCATGAGTTATGTCATTTGGTCCTTGTCAACAACCGATTTTTTCGATAGACTCAGAACCAAGAGATAGGAGGTGCGTTCTTTGGAGAAACGAGACTCTTATAGAGTATTTTTGGGGCCCATTGTAAACAGCCAAAGCCATGCAGTGATGTGCAACATGGTCTCTTTGAGATACAAGTGTAACTATTTTTCAAGACAATTGCCTTCTCGCCTAGGGCTTGTATGAGAATGGCCAATAGTCTTTTGTTTATGATGTCAATCGGGTCTTGAAGACCTTTTCCATTCATTTTGCTCTTTGACCCCCTTTTTTTTGTCTTTTGTTCTTTTTTTTCTTTTATTTTTGATCTTTTTGAAAGAGCTTTCTTTTTGTGCCGTGCTCATGTTTGAGCACTTGCATTTTGCATCATGTACTATGTATTGTGTTTTGCATTGTAACTGCTTAGAGAGCTACAGTGTGCAAGAGTTTTGAGATGAGTGGAATGTATCAAGGAGGGGTGTAATCGAATAGGATAAGGGGAGCATGATTGGGAAATAGGGGATGCATCGGGAGTTGGGAATGTACTTATGAACAGATTGATTAACCCAGTCATGTGCGTCAGGAAAAATGTGATACCTTGTCATCATGATGAAGTGCATCTATGTGCGAACACCTCAGAAGTGTCATCCTGCAAACACAAATCCAAGAAGACAAGAAAACCACAAATGAAACAATCAGCTAAACACTTCAAACAAGAATATGGATTCACCACGTGTAGCTTTCAAAGCAAACAGAATCATGAACAACATCAGTTTCATTAGGACCCATGGGATGAATCATGCAATAAGTCTTTGTGGAACAGGAACAACCAACTACAACAATAGATCTTTTCCAATTTTGCCTGGTCATCAATGATGTTTCTAGTTTATAGTCTTAGCAGACTGTTGTGGATTAGTTTCATGTCATAACCCCTCGGATGGTGCCAGTTTAGCGTCGTAGTGGATGGTGCATTGCTAGTTTATAGTCATGGTAGACTATGAAGAGGCAAACTAGTTTATAGTCTTAGTGGACTCTAGATGCTAGTTTCATGTCATGGCGGACGGATGTAGTAGTTTAGTTTCATACTAGATAGAACTATGTGGTATCAATTTTAAGTCATGATCCAGGACCATTCTGTGATATCAGTTTTAAGTCATGATCTAGGACCGTTCTGTGGTATCAGTTTTAAGTCATGATCCAGGATTGTTCTGTGGTATCAGTTTTAAGTCATGATCCAGGACTATTCTATGGTATCAATTTTAAGTCATGATCCAGGACTGTTTTGTGGTATCAGTTTTAAGTCATGATCCAGGACTGATGCTGTGGTATTAGTTTTAAGTCATGATCCAGTACTGTTCTATGGTATCAGTTTTAAGTCATGATCTAGGACTGTTCTATGGTATCAGTTTTAAGTCATGATCTAGGACTGTTCTATGGTATCAGTTTTAAGTCATGATCTAGGACTGTTCTATGGTATCAGTTTTAAGTCATGATCTAGGACTGTTCTATGGTATCAGTTTTAAGTCATGATCCAGGACTGTCTGTGCCAGTTTATAGTCATAGTGGACTAATGCTTACCTTGCTTGTGTAAAGTGTGATGCTACATGCATGGTCATGCTACGTGTCTGTGAGATCTTGCAAAAAATCAACTAGGAAGAAAACAACATCAAGAAAGACTTGTCATACATAGAGTTAGAATGTATGAATGAAAGAAAAGCAATGCAAAAGTGATAGTTTTATGCTGTTCCAGGCTGTATGCTAGTTTAAGTCCTTTTCGGGCCATGTATTTTTTGTAGTTTTATGTTTTTTTATTATTTTTCTTTGTTTTCTAGAGTATATGTGTGCAACTAGATGTAACATAAATTTCTAAAGTGTAGAGCAAGACGTAAGGTAAATACTTGGAAAAGAAAGTAATGATGATGCAAGAATCTAAATCGTAACTTATAACCTGTAAGCAAAAATTCAATGTGAGATGACGAGAGTTTGTAAATTTGTAACTTGTTGGCTCTAGTTTAAAGCCATTTTGGGCTTGGTACATCAGTTTAAAGTCTTGATGGACTGTTGCATTTGTTGTTACAGAAAGGATTACCAGTTTTATGCCATGGCAGGCCAAAGGTAGTAACGTTTTCAAGAAGTTTTAAATGGAACCGGCCATTTCTAACCGTGGCTAGTTTAATGTCATTGCAGACGTGTTGTAGTTTAACGTCATTTCAGACTATTCATAGTTTAAGGTCATTTTGGACTATTCATAGTTTAACATCATTTTGGATAGTTTTTATCATTCGTTCTAGTTTTTGAGTTGTCTCTTGATCTTTTGTAACTTAACGTGTGGTGTTGGGTGTATGGGTATGATATGATATTCACCTTCCCCTTCATCGATGATGTCAAAGGGTAGTTCTAACCAAGAGACATCAGTAGGAATGGCTCTTATTTCTGTGTCTTCATGGGTTTCTTCAGTGCTAGTTGGGTTGTGAATTAATGTTGAGTTCACATTTTGATGTATGTCTATGGTTTCTTATTTAGGCTTAATGAAATCAATTTCTGAACCTTGATCCACCTCAAGGCATGAGGAAATGATTGATGATGTTGTATTCCCATGTATGATGATCTCACCACTCTCGTATGGTAGATGTATCTCTTGATGGATTGGGGAAGATACAACTTTAAGTTGAGCTAGCCAAGGACGTCCTAAGATCAGATTAAACCCTGGCATTTCATCAACCACTATGAACTCAGCTAATGTAGGGAATTGGTCTCTGGCTATGAAGTCTAAGGTAACCATGCCTTTTACTCCCACCTGGGAACCACTGAAGGATCTCAAAAAAGAGGTTGTTGTCGGTTGTATTTGTTCAGTGAGTCCCAGTTTTTCAATGATGGAAAAAGGTATTACATTTGTTGCTGCACCATCATCAACATGCACCCTATGTATTTTGAAATTATCAACCTGTATTGTTATGAACATAGGGGTTGTGGTGATTTCCCTTGTTTTCTCATCTATCTTGATGTCCTTAACGTGGAATTCTAAGGATGTGGTCTTTGATCCTTGAAGTTGTGGGGATAATACTGCGTAAATGGATGGTTCATCTGCAGGGAGATCCTCACTAACAGGGATTGAAGTTAACATTCGTACGAGAGCCTCTTGATGCACTGGTGAAGTCATTACTAGGTCATACAAACTTAAAGTAGTATTCTTTTGTTTTAAGGCTTGTGTGACCTGGGTCAATCCATTAGCTAGGTCTTTACCATTTGGAACATTCTTATCCATAGAGATTTGGTCCATTTGACCTAACATTCGTATTTCTTGTGGAGGGGTTTTTTACATTAGTAGTTGAGAATGTTGGGTTTGGGATATGACTTGTACTAGGCTCATTAATGGATGAACTCATGGGAATGATGCTTAGCGGTGTAGGCTTTGGTAGACCTAATTCATTTCTATGGTTTTCTCTCTCCAT
Organism: Gnetum montanum; assembly: GCA_015680685.1. NCBI lineage: Eukaryota > Viridiplantae > Streptophyta > Gnetopsida > Gnetales > Gnetaceae > Gnetum > Gnetum montanum. The sequence goes on from MNCI01036913.1 coordinate 2,244,568, forward strand.
ACGCTCTCTTTTTTCTCTTTCTAATCACTCTCTTATTAGCCTATCGGCAAGACATTCTCGTACAGGTCGTCGAGAAGTGGATGTGGGTTATGTGTCAGGGTGTTTCGGCACTTGGATCACAAAGGGAATGGGTTGGTTTTCATATGGTGTGTTTGTTGTGGTAGCAACTAAAGGAGGTATGCGGATGATGAATGGTTTTGATGGTGTGGGGGACATGCGTGTGGTAAAAGGGGTTTGAGGAGATGTTGGGGTAGGTGTGTTTTCTAAAGGCCTCCGAATCACAAAAGGTCTTCGCGGAATGTCTTATCTATTTTCCATATGGATAGTATTAATCACATATGGGGCATCGTTGGTTTTGGTATTGAGAGGATCTTTATAGACCCCCATGGATTGATTTTGGGGCCTTACTGGGTTTGTCTCGTCAAATACTACTTCCCCTCCATCTATCATGCGTTGTATGTCTTGCTTCAATGCATAGAAGTAATCAGTCCCATGACCACACTGTTGATGATACTCACAAAACCTATCCAACCTAAAGCCTTTTGGGATAGGGGATTCGTTGGGTGTTGCTAAGGCTGGATTTTTGGCCAATTCGCAAAAGCGATCATGTCTTTGTGTGGCCGCAGGAGACATTCGTTTATGTTGAATTAACCCAGCCTTTAGAAGTTGGTCAAGCATTTGTGAAGGATTTATGGGCAATGGTGTGTACTGAGTAGGGTCTTTTCTTTCGAAGGTACGTGCATGACCTATGTTGTTATTTCTATTTGAGGAGCTTTCAAGTGTATGAGTGGGTGTTGTTCTTTCATAGTTGTTTATGATAATGGGTTGTTTTCCCTCAGCCACTGCCGCTACCGTTGTTTTGGGTTTATCTTTTCTTATGTGTTGACTTCTAAAGGTTGAGTAGGCTGGGTCATTACTTGTTTGTGCCGCTTCTTCTATGTCTTTGATTTGTACAAATGCTTGGCTCAATGTGTGGGATTTTAGGTAGTAAAGTTTTGACTTAATAAAGTCATTCACGGCTGACTTAAGGATAGTGAGTAAATATGTTTCGAGGATAGGTTCATGAAGTTCGTTTAAGGCTGCACTCCACCTTTGGATAAATTTCTGCGCTGGCTCTAATGGTGCTTGTTTAATTTGAATCAAGCTATCTAATGTGGCTTCAGGTTTCAGATTGTATTTAAAACGAGTGACAAATTGATGCAACAAATTCTATAAAGAAGATATGGAGCTACGGGGTAGAGATCGGTACTAGTCTAAGGCTTTTCCGGTTAAGGACATTGCAAACACTCGCAAGATTACATGGGGCCATGCTTGAAGTAAAAGGCTTTCAGTTCTAAATATCACTAAATGGGCATTTGGGTCCCCTTCTCCATTGTACTTGGTTAGTTGAGGCAATGAGACTCCTTTTGGCNGACTTGGTCAGTTGAGGTAATGAGACTCCTTTTGGCAAGGTCAAGGGTGGAACTGAGGGGTCAATTNGGCGTTTTAATTCTTCTGCCAATGAGTGCACCATTTTTTGTATGTCTTCCCATTCTTGGGCAATAGGTAAACCAATGGATTGAGTTGATTGTGGATGATAATGGTTTAATTGTTGCATTGTTGGAAAAGCATGTTGTTGGGCTAACATTTGTTATGGTGGGATGGTATTCGGGACTGAAACTACTGGTGGAACCCATTGCCCAGCCACAGGTTGTGAGGCAACACCTTGAATATGTTGGGTAGGAGTAATTAATGGTG